>CAUYQV010131079.1:0-45725 GCA_963574575.1 Galagoides demidoff
CCGGGCCGCCAAACAACAATGACGGCTGCAACCAAAAATAGCTGGGCATTGTGGCGGGCGCCCTGTGGTCCCAGCTACTTGGGAGGCTGAGGCAGAAGACTCGCTTGAGCCCAGGAGTTGGAGGTTGCTGTGAGCAGTGAAACCATGGCACTCTACCCAGGGGGCCAGCTTGAGGCTCTGTCTCAAAAAAATAAAATAAAATAAAATAAAAAAATAAAATTAAAACATTTCTAGATGAGAGTTAAACACAGACATATACACACCAGGAGGCTCTGCCTCAACGTTAACCTGCATTTTGTGGTTCTTTGGGGACAGGAGCCAATGTACCTTTTCAGTATGATATTAGTAAAAGGTGTGGGAGTGAGTACAGAGGAAGAACCTGACACCCTGTAATCTGTGAAAATGAGAGCATGCCCGCGGCACACAGTCAGTCTGTGTGTGTAGCAATAAGCCTTAAAAAGCTGCCACTGCGTCTATCCCTATATCCCCGTTGTGTGTTTCCCGTCTTTTGACGAGATAAAGTCAAGAAGAAAATCTAGTAGTCACTCCACAGTTCCTTCAATTGGAGGCTGAGTTCTTCCTGTGTCTCCAGCCAAGACCTTGAGTAGCTTGAGAAAGTACAACTAATATTTAGATAGAAATAAAACAAGCCATAGTTTAGCTACTTTCTTAAATCCTGTAAGTCTACAATCACCAAAACAAATCTGAAATATCTGAAATGTTCTTTTTTTTTTGGAGACAGAGTCTCACTATGTCACCCTGGGTAGAGTACTGGGCATCACTGCTCACAGCAACCTCAGAGTCTTGGGCTTAAGCCTGGGACAACTCTTGTCTCAGCCTCCCAAGTAGCTGGGACTATAGGTGCCTGCCACAACACCCAGCTATTTTTTGTTGCAGTTGTCATTGTTGTTTAGCTGGCCCAGGCCAGGTACAAACCTGCCAACCTTGGTGTATGTGGCTGGCACTATAACCACTATGCTATGGGCACCAAACCCTGAAATATTCTTAACCCTATGGGAGTGCAGACACGAATATTAGAATATAAATCTTCTAGTTTCTCTCCATTTCTACCTTCTGTGAGCTGGGATTGTTCATTTGTGTTACCAAGAGTTAGAAAAAATAGCCACCAACCAGTAGCTTCCATAAGAAACCAAGAGATTTCAGATCTATGTTCCTAACATTCTGATTTGCACAGGAACATAATATAAAATCACTGTACAAAAAAAAGGAAGAAAATATTCCTGTTTGCCTTGCAAGAATATTTGCCAAATATTGTTTTAATTCTTTGTAAATATGATCTAACCTGATTTTAGTTAATTATGATAATATTACTATTATTGTTGTTGTTATTATTACTCTTTAAGCTTTAACATGTAACCCATTCCAAAGTTTTATGGGAAAATGTTTTATATCCTCTCAGTATGATTTTGCCTTGTGAACTACAGAGAATTGCAGAAATGCAAATGATTCATTTGCAGTGGCACGATTTGCTAAACTCTTACATTTTGGCTTTACCAGTCACAAGTATGTGTCCATGATGTTCCCGTTAACGGGGAAGCCTTTCCCCTCAAGACACAGAAAATCAAGCCTGTGTGACACGTTTTGCTTCTTTAAAGCCATTGCAAAAAAATACACATAAGTCTCAGAACTGAGTGAAGTTGTATGTTCTTATTTTTCCATAACTAAGAATGGGGAGTCTTCGGTAGTTTCTTGCTTGCTTTCTTGTTTCACATGGAAATCAAACTGCCTTTTTAATGACTATATAAAGTTCATGCGCCACTTGGGTAGGTTTCTTATGTCTTTATTTTCAGCTTCCAAGGCAGCTTTTCATTGACAAAGACACAACGTGTCAGGAGTACTTGGCTATAGGAAGTCCTTCTCCACCAAAGCTTGTTACACCTGTTCTAACTCCGCCCCGGGGGTGACTGCCCATGTTTACAACATTTAGAGATTTCACTGTAATCTCCTGCCCCCACATTGCTCTGCTCCTTTTTACTTCTTTTCCACTCTCCTTCCCTCTGGGAAACGTCTCTCATAAGGTGGCTGCACTTTATTGCTCTCCCCTTTTTCTGTCATCTGCCTGCTGTCACAGCCCAGCTGGGAATCCACTGAAGAAGAAAAGTGAGAGCTAGAATCGTTGCCAGTGGGTTTCTCCGGAGCCTCAGGACACCCCAGGAACTCGTGCATAGACTTCTCACCGCCTTGCAAACTTCTCTCTTCTCCCCTCTCCTTATGTCTAAAAGCACAAAACAGCATGTGGCACCCTGTCACCAAAGGAAACGGGAGGTCCCAAACCCCATTATCACCATGACTTTTGATGCCCTAGATCAGTGTTTTTTCAACCATTTTTATCTCCTGGGACACTTGAACCTACAGTTAAACTTCCACACCACACTTAAATTGTGTTGATCCAAAAAAAAGAGTTTTAAAAAAGATATGGAAATTAAACACAAAGCCGTGGAAATTAAACAACCTTATGCTGAATAACAGATGGGTGCAGAAAGAAATAAAAAAGGTAATCATTAATTTCCTTGAGCACAACAACAATGAAGACACAAGCTACCAAAACCTGTGGGATACTGCAAAAGCAGGCCTGAGAGGAAAGTGTATCGCTTTAGAAGCCTACATTCAAAAAACAAAAAAAGCAAGTGCATCAACAAACCCACAAGCCATCTTATGGAATTGGAATAAGAAGGACAATCTAAGCCTAAACCCAGCAGAAGAAAAGAAATATTCAAAATTAAATCAGAGATCAATGAAATTAAAAATAAAAGAATCATTCAGAAAATTAATGAAACAAGGAGTTGGTTTTTTGAAAAAATAAATAAAATTGAAAAACCTTTGGCTAGATTAACTAGAAATAAAAAAGTAAAATCTCTAATAATCTCAATTAGAAATGATAAAGGGGAAATAACAACTGATGCCACAGAGAAACAAGACATTATCTCTGAATATTACCAGAAACTCTATGCCCAGAAATTTGACAATGTGAAGGAAATGGATCAATATTTGGAATCACACCCTCTACCTAGATTTAGCCAGGAAGAAATAGATCTTCTGAACAGACCAATTTCAAGCACTGAGATCAAAGAAACAATTAAAAATCTCCCAACAAAAAAATGTCCTGGTCCAGATGGCTTAACACCAGAATTGTATCAAACCTTCAAAGAAGAGCTTATTCCCATACTGCAGAAATTATTTCAAAATATTGAGGAGGAGAAATCTTCCCCAACACATTCTACAAAGCAAACATCACCCTGATACCAAAACCAAGAAAAGACCCAACTGAAAGGGGGAACTTTAGACCTATTTCACTAATGAATATAGATGCAAAAATTCTCAACAAAATCCTAGCCAATAGATTCAATAGATTGGCTAGGATTTTGTTGAGAATTTTTGCATCTATATTCATTAGTGAAATAGGTCTGAAGTTCTCCTTTTCAGTTGGGTCTTTAAACTAGCCTTGCATCCCTGGGATGAAAGGCTGGTTTAACATGCTCAAGTCCATAAACACTATTCACTGAATCAACAGAAGTAAAAACAAAGACTATATGATCTTCTCAATAGATGCAGAAAAAGCATTTGATAAAATCCAGCATCTAGAACACTGAAGAGTTTAGGCATAGGTGGCACATTTTTTAAACTGATCGAAACTATCTATGCCAAACCCACAGCTAATATCTTACTGAATGGAGCTAAACTGAAAGCTTTTCCACTTAAAACTGAAACCAGACAAGGTTGTCCTCTGTCGCCATTACTATTCAACATAGTGCTGGAAGTTCTAGCCAATACACTTAGGCTAGACAAGGAAATAAAGGGCATCCAAATGGGAGTAGGAGAGGTCAAACTCTCCCTCTTTGCTGATCATATGATCTTATACTTAGAGAACCCCAAAGACTCAACCATAAGACTCCTGGAAGTCATCAAAAAAATACAGTAATGTCTCAGGATATAAAATCAATGTCCACAAGTCAGTTGCCTTTGTATACACCAATAACAGCCAAGATGAGAAGCTAATTAAAGACACAACTCCCTTCACCATAGTTTCAAAGAAAATGAAATACCTAGGAATATATCTAAGAAAAGAGGTGAAGAACCTCTATAAAGAAAATTGTGAAATCCTAAGAAAGGAAATAGGAGAGGATATTAACAAATGGAAGAACATACCATGCTCATGGCGGGGAAGAATCAACATTGGTAAAATGTCTATACTTCCCAAAGCAATCTTCTGATTCAACACCATTCCTATTAAAGTACCAACATCGTACTTCAAGACTTTGAAAATAAGATTCTTATAGGGGATGCCAAGAGTCAGACAACCTCTGAGCAAGATGATCTGCAGCTGGGGGGTGGACCTTCAGGCCATTCATCCATAGGTGCTCCTTGTGAAAGAGCCCAAGCCTTCAGCACATAGTCATTTGTTAATTACCCCCCTCACCTGTGTTGTATGGTCTCAATAAAAGGCTGGTGCGGACATTGCTCAGGGCTGCCCTGCTAAGAAGGGCTAGCCCACCTCCTACAAGCTTGTACTTCTAATCCGCATCATGCCTGGTTCCTTCCTGCTGTGATTGAGACCAGGGCCACAAGGGCCCAAGGGGTTGCAATAGAGTCTGCCTTTTGTATGGAACCAGAAAAAAGTCCATATAGCTAAGGTGGTTCTTAGTAATAAAAATAAAGCTTGGGGCATCAGCATACCAGATTTTAGGCTATACTACAAGGCTATAGTGGTCAAGACAGCATGGTACTGGTACAAAAACAGAGACATAGACATTTGGAATCAAATAGAAAATGAAACTAACAACTTATAACTACCTAATCTTTGATCAACCAAACAAGAACATACACTGGGGGAAAGACTCCCTATTCAATAAATGGTGCTGGGAGAACCGGATATCCACATGCAAAAAACTGAAACTGGACCCACACCTCTCTCCACTCACAAAAACTGATTCAAGATGGATAAAGGACTTAAACTTAAGGTATGAAACAATAAAAATCCTCAAAGAAAGCATAGGAAAAACACTGGAGGATATTGGCCTGGGGAAAGACTTCATGAAGAAGACTGCCATGGCAACTGCAATAACCACCAAAATAAACAAATGGGACTTAATTAAACTGAAATGGGACTAAATTAAACTTCTGTACAGCTAAGGAGACCACAACCAAAGTAAATAGACAACCTACACATTGGGAAAAATATTTGCATATTTTGAATTGGACAAAAGATTAATAACTAGGATTTATAGAGAACTTAAATTAATCCACATGATAAAAGCCAATAATCCCATATATCAATGGGGAAGAGAGATGAACAGAACGTTCTCTCAAGAAGATAGAGGAATGGCTAGCAAACATATGAAAAAATGCTTGTCATCCTTAATTATCAGAGAAATGCAAATCAAAACCACCCTGAGATACCATCTAATCCCAGCCCACATCACAAAATCTCAAAACTGCAGATGCTGACACAGATGTGGAGAGAAAGGAACACTTCTACACTGCTAGTGGGACTGTAAACTAATACAACCTTTTTGGAAGAGAGTATGGAGAACCCTCAAAAAACTCGAGCTAGACCTCCCATTTGATCCTGCAATCCCATTATTGGGCATCTATCCAGAAGGAAAAAAAAAAAAACTTTTATCATAAGGACACTTGTACTAGACTGTTTATCGCAGCTCAATTTACAATTGCCAAAATGTGGAAATAGCCTAAATGCCCCCCAACCCAGGAATGGATTAACAAGCTGTGGTACATGTATACCATGGAATACTATTCAGCCATTAAAAAAAACTGAGGACTTTACAGCATTTGTATTAACCTGGATGGAAGTGGAACACATTATTTTTAGTAAAGCATCATAAGAATGGAGAAGCATGAATCCTATGTATTCAATTTTGATTTGAGGACAATTAATGACACAGTGGGGGTGGGGAAAAGGGGAGAGAGCAAAGAGAGAGAGAAGGAGGGAGGAGGGTGGGGAAAAGAAAGAGCAGAGAGAAGGGGGAGCTGTCTCATTGTGTGACACATCTTGTACCTTCAATGAATCCCCAATTTATTTTTAAAAAAAAAGATATATTTACTGTACTTTAAACTCTTTTGAAAATTATTAATGATCTTTAAACATTTCCCAGCACACCACAGAGTCTCCCAGGGCACAGCAGGGTGCCATGGACGCTGCCTAAGATCACCACCCTGGGCAGTGAGGCCAACATTTATGCAGTCAGGAAAAGCCTGAAGCGTGGTCAGGGCGCCGACCTCTGTGAGCTCCGGCAGCTGCCACAGCTGCAATCACACATGGTGTGTGGCACAAATGCAGACCAGGAGATGCCGGTGGGCCCCACGCTCAGGCTGCTGGAATGTCTGCGTCTGCGTGAGACTCCTGAATGGTTTGCCCTTCTCCAGCTCCCCTGTAAGCACGAAATCGGTCAAATGAGGGAAACCAAGGGAAGTGGTAGCCGAGAATTCTGAAGGGCAAAAAACTGAAGACTTAAATATCACGCTGGCTGCCATCTTTCCTCCAGCCAGTTCCAACATGGAGAAACAACAGACCCAAACACCAAGAATTCCCACTTTTGATGTAAACTGTATTTCTTTGTTAATCACATTACTCTTGAGATAAAGGCCCTGAAGAAGTAGTGTGGGGCAGACGTGAGCCCGTGAGGCAGCAGCTGAGGATAGGAGGACATGCTGGGGCCGTCAAGGCTGACCTCTGCCAGAGTGAATATAAGATCACTGTCTTATACATATGTTCTTATGTATATTCTGTCTGCACAGACAAGCTTGGACATTTCCAAGGATATAAAGAAATAGTGATAATAGCATTATCTGGGGGGAAAAAAACAGGTAAAGATGCATGTTATTGAATTAATTTGTGTTTCTATCTATAATCTTTTTTTATTTGCTAGCTTTAGGGGACATGCTTTCAGAATTTATTATAGGGCTGAGCATGGCTCCTCTATGCAAAGTGATAAAATGTTAGACTGTAGGTATTGCTTTGTGGGAAATTTTTATTGGGTTTTGAAGCTTAAACTGCCCAAGTTGTCACTCTGCCTTTATGAGGAATGAGACACAAATGCTTCAGGGTCATTAGAATTCAGATGGAGTGGAGGACAATGACCGCGGAGTGTGGCTGCAGAGGGAAGGGAAGAATGTGACTGAGCTGCAGCCCGGGGTGCAGGGCCGCTCACCCCGCCTTCCAGCTGCTCCCTGAGTGCACAGGCCCGGGGTGCAGGGCCGCTCACCCCGCCTTCCAGCTGCTCCCTGAGTGCACAGGCCTGGGGTGCAGGGCCGCTCACCCTGCCTTCCAGCTGCTCCCTGAGTGCACAGGCCCAGGGTGCAGGGCCGCTCACCCCACCTTGGAGCTGCTCCCTGAGTGCACAGGCCCGGGGTGCAGGGCCGCTCACCCCGCCTTCCAGTTGCTCCCTGAGTGCACAGGCCTGGGGTGCAGGGCCGCTCACCCCTCCTTCCAGCTGCTCCCTGAGTGCACAGGCCTGGGGTGCAGGGCTGCTCACCCCGCCTTCCAGCTGCTCCCTGAGTGCACAGGCCCGGGGTGCAGGGCCGCTCACCCCACCTTGGAGCCACTCCCTGAGTGCACAGGCCTGGGGTGCAGGGCCACTCACCCCGCCTTCGAGCTTCATTCCACAAGCTTTGGGGGAAATTTTACTTGTTAACAGTGTCTCTTGCATTCTCTACAAATAGCCTAGTGATAAAGGTCAGATAAATGTGTTACCATCTTAATGCTGAGCTGAAAAGCTTCTCACTATAAATTTCCCTGCTTTTTCTCTGATGATTTTAGATCGTCTCGTTTCTACAAGATTTCCAGTCTGTGGATTGTTATTATTTTGCCTGAGTGTTTCGGAAGAGGCTACCAAATACCCCCTAGGACCTATCCTTCCCTTCATTTCTGAAAACATGGAACTTCTTGAATTTCAGCAGCCTGGTGGCCTGCAAGCCACTGCGTTCCCAGCCTCCTTCAGCAAGGTCACTAAGAAATGGGCAGAGATGATGAGTCCCACCCCAGGCCACATTCTGACTAGCAATTCCTACCTCTCTTTCCCTCTCCTATACCCTTAAGTGCAGATATGATGCTGGTGAGAAAGCTTTATCCATGCAGAAAAGGGTAACACCCTAAAAAATCGTGAAATAATCAAGCAAAAGTAGGCTTCTCTTGAATCCCCACTGGATCCAAGCGCTCGCCCTTGGTCCGTGATGAGAGATGAATGTCCCCCTGGAGGAGGCGGTACTTACACTTGCTTTCTTGCACCAACTCAGCTCGTGTCCTGCCTACTACAGGTGTTTTACTTTTTCCTATAATGCTTATTTAACATTGTAAATAAAGATGTAAAGAAAATGTCCCACTATGTAGATTCCAGAAGCAACACATAAAAATGCTGATTCTATAAGAAAAATGTTTTATATCAATAACAAGCAACTTAACTGCCTCAGTAAAGAAATTCATCACAATAAATAAAAAACTCCAAAAAATACCTTGAAGTTATACTTTTATTTATAAAAGTATCCCAAAATTCAGAAATGTGTAATATAAAATTTCATTTATATAATCGTAGTTCCTCAAAATCAGCAAGGGAGATTTTTTCAAAAATCTCCAAACATGCTCAACAAGCATGCTCAACAAAATTTCTCAGAAATACTGAACAAGCATCCTCCAAAAGGGCACCAGATTTGTAATTCTAACATATACCACACTTTGCTTTGTGCCTGGCCTAAGAAAAACGCTCCTGCTAGTCTGATGGCAGCAGGTGCTCCAAGGATGTGTGTTAATGGATTTATATTCACCTTACAAATGTTTATAATCCTATGGCCAAAAACAAATGTCTCTACATTGCTGATGAAGACGCTGGGTCCATCTGCGAGAACAGTGGCTGCTGGTCACAGCAGGCAAAAAAACAAAACCACCTGTGTAGAAGCAAAGACAAAAACGTGGCCTCACCACTTGCCTTCCAGGACTTAGAAGAGACAATACAGGCAAAGGCAACTGTCACTAAGCGTTAAAAATCCTTCCCTGGATATTTGAAAGCCAGACCCCCGACTATTAACCTACGTTTTTTCAATGTAGTCTATATCATTTTTTACCAGTGTTCAAAGACCAGCCAAAAGGGGGAAAGCAGACAAATAGGAATCTAACTACACAGCAGTAAGGTCTTTGGTGTGTTTATAACCCAGTGTGACTATACTGAAGAGGGAAAAAGCTCCTGAATAATCCATCATATTTAAGATGATAAAGGCACCAGGCACAGTTCTGTCAAAAGCATAATAAACTTACTGTTTCTTTCTTATTCCTGAAAGCGTAATTATTTTCACATGCCTAAGAACAGAAACTCATCTATGTCTTCACAAAACATGAGGCTTTCAGCACATAAAATAGTTTAAGGATTGCATTAAGGGACCCAAAGACTTCCACTCAACAGATGATGGAGAACCCCAAGGTGTGAATATTCACCAAGCTTCAAATACAAGGGAACTGCCAGTCCCTAAGATCATCTTTACACATAGAACATTCAAAGTGGAATTCAGGGGGCGCCCACAGCTCAGCGTGTAGGGCACCAGCCACATACACCAAGGCTGGTGGGTTCAAACCTGGCCCAGACCAGCTAAACAACAATGACAACTGCAACAAAAAAAAAAGCCAGGTGGTGTAGTGGGTGCCTGTAGTCCCATCTCCTGGGAGGCTGAGGCAAGAGAATCACTTAACCCAAGTATCTGAGGTTGCTGTGAGCTGTGATGCCACAGCATTCTACCCAGGATGACATAGTGAGATTCTGTCTCATAAAAAAAAAAGTGGAATTCACCCTGAGCAGAATTCTTCTTATAGCATAAAATAATCTACCTAGACTCAATGGGAGATGAAGTGAAATGTGAGAAAAGGGAGGCAAAGGACAAACTGTGCCAAGTAAAATGATGAAGACCGAAAAGCACAAAGAACCTGAAGGAAACCACTTACTCTGCAAAACTGAGGCGTGAAGAACTCGCAGTGTCTGGAGCTCCTCTCACCCCCTGACACGGGACGTCAGCTTCCTCTCTCCCGCCCACCCTTCCTTTCACTCTTTCCTCCTTCTCATTTGTTTAACTCCCGGCATTGGCTGCTTCTGTGTCCTGCTTCACAAGACAGTGTGAGCCCTTTCCGCTCTTGGTGCAGGGAGTCCTCTGGAGAACGTCCGGGTGCCGCACTGTCCCACGCTGTCTTCCCCTCACTCTGACCGAGAGCAGCTCCCCTTCTGCAGGTGACACCCCGAGGCACGCAGCAGGGCCCCAGACAGCCTTCCTACCACACCTCCCTTTCTCGGGGAGCAGCAGCACACTCTTGTAAAATTTCCCTCATCTCTCCTTAGTTATGTTGAAACTTCTTTCTTTTTTCTTTCTTTCTTTTTTTTTTTTTTTTTTGTAGAGACAGAGTCTTACTTCTTTGTCACCCTCAGTAGAGTGCTGCGGCATCATAGCTCACAGCAACCTCCAACTCCTGGGCTTAGGTGATTCTCTGGCCTCAGCCTCCCAAGTAGCTGGGACTACAGGCGCCTGCCACAACGCCTGGCCATTTTTTTTTGTTGCAGTTTGGCCAGAGCGGGCTTGAACCCACCACCCTCGGTATATGGGGCTGGCACCCTACTCACAGGTGCCACCCCTGGAACTTCTTTTCCAAAACTCTTTCCTTTCCCTCTCACATTCTTCTCACTCCTCCATTCACTGCAAACTCATTGCACACAGTGGACAAAATATCGTGGTAATGGTATAAAACCAGACATATGGATTGGTCTACATAGAGAATCCAGGAATAAAGCCACATACGTGCAGGCAACTGCTCTTTGACAAAAGTGAACAAGAAGATATTCCTGGGAACAGACACCTTCTCCAACAAATGGTGTTGGGAAAATTGGAGCACTGCAAGCAGAGGAGTGAAACTAGATTCCAATCTCTCACCATACAAAAAACTAACTCAAGCTGCAGAAGAGCCCTCAAACAATAGAAATCCTAGAAGAAAACCTCAGGAAACTCTACTGGGCATTGGCCTAGGCAACAGATTCATCACTGAGACCTCAAAAACAAATGTAATAAAAACACTTAGACAAATGGGACTTACTTAAACTAAACAGCTTCTGCACAGAAATTTTTTATAGATTAAATAGACAATCTACAGAAGTGTAAAAAATATCTCCAAACTATGTGTCTGACAAAGGACTAATATCCAGAATATGCAAAGAACTCAAACAACTCAATAAGGAAAAAAAAATCTTAAGAAGAGGGCAAATGACATGAATAGGTATTTTTTTTTTCAAACATGATCTACAAATGGTCAATAAACAGGAAAAAAATGTTCAACATCACCAGTCGTCAGGAAATGCAAATTAAAACCACAGTGAGAAACCTTCCTATACCCATTACAGTGGCCATCTTTAAAAAGTCAAAAAGCAATAACACTGGTGCAGGTATGATGGAAAGGGACACTTACAGTGTTGTTGAGACTAGTACAACCTCCACAGAGACCACTGTGGAGATTTCTCACAGAACAGGCAGATCTACCATCTGACCCTGCAGTTCCATGACTGAGTACCTACCTCGAGAAAAGGAGGTAACTACACCAAAGATGCCTGCACTTGTGTGTTTATCGCAGCACAGTTCACAGTGGCAACGCTGTGGAATCAACCCCCCTGCCCATCGACTGATGCGTGAGTAAAGAGAGTGCAGTACGTAAGCGCCATGGAGTGCTACGGAGTGATAAATGACAGACAGAATGAAGCTATGTCCTCTGCAGCAAGTTGGATGGAGCCGGACCCACTGCCATAAGTGGAGTGACTCAGGAGCAGAAAAATACTTGCCGCATGTCTCACTCACAAAGAGGAACTGTACTCTGACCACACAGGGACACACTGGAGACTCACAGGGAGGACCCTGGGAGGAGCAAGTGAAGAAATTACCTGTGGAGGACCACACTCACCCTCAGGTCACAGGGCCACCAAAGCCCCGACTCACCCCATGAAATACATGCATGGGATGGATTTGACCTGTACTCTGATGTTTTTAAGTAGATAGGAGTTGAGTACTATCTACACATGTGTTCCATTTTTAATAATTCAGCAAGGTAGCCATTTATGCAGGATTTCCTTTGAGTGTATTATACTTTAATGAAAGCTTAAAAATAAAAAATAAGAGGGACTATGAAAAAACTTTTCCAGACAGGCTAAGATAACTGTGTCTGCATCCCAACATTGCCTGAGCTCAGCCCTGGGTGGGAAATGAGAAAATAAGAGTCCAAGGGAGTCAACAGGAGAGCTGGGAAGAGAGACAACAAAATTCGGCCAATGTCTACTGGGAACTGGCCGGGGGCAGGACGCTGCTCTGAATGATGGGCACTGATCCCCACCTAGGTCTGTCCTTCCTCGGAAGAGGTGGGATTCCTTCAGACTCTGTCTCAACTTAACAGAGACATTCCTTAAATCTATCCACTCCCTTTTGCTGTGACTGACCCCATGCCTGCCACAGCCGTCCATCACAAACAAATTGGGTTTCCCACATTTTTTGATGTCAAAAAAGCAGTGTGGTGAGAAGACAGCTAGCACAAGGGTAGCTGCCACTAGATGGATCTCCCTATAAATAAGCTGGGCACTGGTTTACAAATCAGTCTCTGCAGAGTCTTTTTACTGTGAATCAATCCATCAACATGAGAACAACTTAGGAGTGCTGTTAGCTGAAGAAAAAACTCTAGGACACCAGGAGAGCACAAAGCAGAGCATTACCTGCCCTCACAGACCCTCTCAGCAATGCCAGAGGAGCCAGGGAAGACCGAGGTGCACAAAATCACCGAGATGAGGGGCAGGAAAATGTCACTATTAAGAGAAACGTCTTGGTAATTTCTGTCCAGATGGGGAAAACATCAACTTTTCTCAAGGGAAAATAAAGTTTTTACTTACCCAATGTTCACTCTGCCCTTCCTTCTTCCAATAGCTCAGTCTCCATCATCTGCATAGAACTCAGACCATTCTCCCTGTACCCTCAACCTAAGCAGAGATTTCCTAGTGAGGGGATTCCACTTATCTACCAAAAATAACTGACTCAGGAAAGGCACGTGGCCCATGTAGTAACAAGGGTTTCTGCCAGGATGACAAAGCTGGTACAACATAAGGCTGGATTTGCTGCGACCCATCTCAGCACCAGGGGAGACGGCCTGAGCACACACGAGAGCGGCACCCAGAGGGCCGCAGGCTTTCATGACAAATGCTGAACAGGCTGCCAGGGAACAGCATAAATTTGGACTGTCCCAAACCAGGGACCAAGAAAGGAAAATGGGTGGAGTCCCTGCAGTGTGAACCTTGCGAGCATCCGAGCCCACACTCCGCAGCTATGGACACAGTGAATCCCCAATTTTGCTAAATCCAACTAAAGTATGGTTTTCTCCCTTAAAATTTAGTTGACACACGGAGAAAAGCTATGTTTAGAAACAAAATCCATCTCTGTCATCTGGAAACATTCAGATGAAATGACAGAGCCCCAGGCTGGTAACCTGAGTGGAAAGGGGAACGTTTGATCCGCAGGTGTCCTGTGTGAACATCAGGGGGGCAGGTTCTGACAATAGAATACCAGTAACATAACAGGCTTTAGTGCACTGAAGCTGTAAGCATGACATAATCACTACAGCAAGTCAAGTTTTCCTAAGGTGGTGTCTACAAAATCAATCAGGTTATTAATAAAAGTATTAATCTGTGTCCTCCAGGTTAAGAAAATTAGGACAAAGATAACACGTGGGCCAAAATCATTTAATATAGGGCTCACCAGTATCAATTCCATCGATCAAAACAGAGAACACAGAGTCTCTGCACATACTGAGAACGTCAGAGAGCAAGATCAGAATAGCAGGCGTGACTTGCACCTGCCGCCCCAGTTTACTGAGTGTTACTCAGGCACCTAAAGCACCTGCCACCCCAGTTTGCTGAGTGTTACTCAGGCACCTAAAGGTCTGTGCTCCAGTTTCCCCATCTTAGTGTGTTATTTGATGTCTACATATTAGGATTCTATCAAATTGAATGCAGTCACTTTTTAAGTAGCCCAGGCTTTAGTAATTTTTTCTTATTTTTAAGTAATAAAAAGATTACAATGAAAATGTTTTATTTGAATTTTGATACTGAATTACAGCTATGGTGAAAAGAATAAGAGTGGACCAACAAACAGCTTGGCTGGTCAGGCTTCTCCCAGGGTGTCCACACTGCAGTGGGGCCTCTCAGGGTGTCCACACTGCAGTGGGGTCTCAGGGCGTCCACACTGCAGTGTGGTCTCACAGTGCTGGACTAGCAGCAGTGTGAGTGTGAATAATGGCTGTTACTATATTTACAGTATCATTGAAAGAAAGATGGGTGAGATAAATTGTTCAATACATGCCCCCCAAACAAACTATGTTTCACGCACAGTCACACAGACCTTACTGGGCTAAGGTGATGCCCGTTGTTTTCTTTGGAAATATGACTAGGATAGGATACATTGGTCTAACTTGTAATATTTGAATTTTTATGATAATTTTAGCTGTGCAGTTAAAAATAATGTTTAATTTGCTGAAAATATTTGACATAGGGACAGCACTAAAAGTAGAAATATCCAATCAAGAGCAATCGGTTTGGGGTCAGTTGGTGAACACGTGTAGGAATGAGACATGGGGCTTCATACATGTTGATCTTAGAACCATCAAGAATAACATCCCTGTGGATATTTACTGATACAAGACTAATACTTGGATGGAAAAGCAAAACTAGAGATAAATTTGGAACTTCCAGAAAGGGAGTAAAAATTTCATTATAGGAGCTTAGGTCAAAGCGGAAAAAAAGAAAGATTTTGAAATTTATCTGAGAAAAGTCTACGTCAAGGAAAAGAGAAGAAAATGAGAGAAGATTACAAAAGAATAGTCATAAAGACAGAATGTGAACTTGGAGACAGCATCACTGCAAAACCCAAGAGGATGCCAGTCCTGGACACAGAGCTGACACTGGTCCCTGCACTCCTCAGAGTGGGGTGACACCACTGGAGGACAGAGGATGGGAGCAGTGTGTCCCGGCAGGATGGACATACAGAGGTGACGCTGGTCCCTGCACTCCTCAGAGCAGGGTGACACCACTAGAGGACAGAGGATGTGAGCGGTGGGTCCTGACAGGATGGACATACAGAGGTGATGCTGGTCCCTGCACTCCTCAGAGCGGGGTGACACCACTGGAGGACAGAGGATGTGAGCGGTGGGTCCTGGCACAATGGGCGTGGATGACAGAAAGGCACACAGGAGTGTGAGGGTCTGCGTGAACACTACTCTAGTGATTAGACATGGATTTACTGAGTACATGGACCTTTTTTAGACAAAGAATGAAGAAACAGAACAGTGAAAAGCAGCAGCAGTGGGAGATGCCTCTTCCAAGATCAGGATGTCCTCCCTCACTCACGCCCTGGTGGCTCCGCAGGGCCGAGTCAGCCTGGGGTACAGCTCCCCACCGTATGAACTATGTCTTATTGCCCCATCACTGACTCCAGAGCTTCTTGATGCTATTTTTCCACCTGAAACACCTTTTTGTACTAACTTATAATCTGAGTAATTCCCAGCCTTTCTTTGGGATCCTCTAATTTCTTATATTATACTCTTCCTGGTACAAATTTACAGCAAGAAATCAATATTGGCTGTGATAATAACAGTGATTCCAGATGGTCCAGCCAATCCAGCCCACAAGGATGTGTGTGTGTGTGTGTGTGTGTGTGTGTGTGTATTGAACACACCTGTTCTGTCATCATAGTACATATGCGTCAGGGTCCTGCCCCACAGGCAGGCTCCTTTAAGACCTGTGGAGCTGGTGGGAAAATAAAGTTAAAAGCGGTGACAGATAAAGAGACAGGACACACAGAATAGTCTTCAAAGGTGGGCACAGGGGACCACTGCTAGCTTGTGGGGTTCCAGTGAGTGGCCCTGAGTGTCTGTTCCACTCAGCTTTTACTGAAAGTTATTTTCTTATTTAGCTGAGGGGATAAGCTGAGGAAGGCAGTCAAAACGTCAGCTGCTTCTCCGAGGAAGCCTCTTAGTTCTTATCCTCTCTATAATCATTAACTTTATGGATCTGAGCAGCCTTGAGAAATCCAGAACCTGAGCCTTGTGTCAGGGCAGACCCCTGTCTGTGGTCACACACACAGATTCCTTGGGGAAGGTCAGACCCCTCTAGGTTCTCTGTGGAGCAGATGCAGTGGTGTCCATTCTTCTCTGAAGAATTGGTAGAAAAGAGGCATTTTCCCCTAATCTCCACTTGGAAGCATTTCCCTCTGTGGTTAGGGTACCAGCCCTCCTGCCCATATCTCAGGGCTGGAGCTGTTCCCTTGATCTCTGCCCTGGCCATAATACAAATCCCCACAGTGGGTATTTGCTTTGACTGTTGACTGGGCAGGGGACAGCCTGGGTAATGTCCCTTCCCAGGCCTTGCACGCAGCTTCTGCTACAGCCATTGTTCTTCAGAGTGCTTACAGACCCGCAGGGGTGTTTGGAAGCTGTATCCCTTACAGGCCGGCTTTCAGTAAAAGCAGATACTGCCCAGACACGTAATTCAACTGTTTAAAAGTAAGCTAGCTGAGCTGTTTTTATTCCACCTGAGCAAGAGCATTTCTCTGCTTTTCCCCTTTTCCGGGGGTATTTTCCCTTCCAAGAAGGGGGTCTTCCATCCCCACCCTCCCTAAACTTGTGCATAGATACACACACCAAGGACACATAGACATCACTCTTGAATATTTGTAGAAGAACCAGACGATAGATGTCTTACTAACCATATTTCTTTGTCTTGACTCTGCCAAAATATATTTTAACTTCTTAGAAACCAGGGATGGAATTACATACCTTTTTTATATTCCTTTATTTTCTAACTTGATGTGTAAAATGAGCCACCAATGAATGGTCATTTTAAGAATGAATTTAACTTCAGATTGTTGTTAGTTGACATCTAAGTTCCCAAATGATTATTGTTCCTATTCTTTTATATGATTTTTTTTCTATTTCCTTGTTCTTTCCTGGGACATTTCCAAAACTTCCTCATTCCATTGGATCTGAGGCATCTTCAGTTTTAAGATGCTCTGTTGTGTAACGCAGCCGTGCTCTGCCACTGACACTGACACCGTAACACACCATCACTTACGGGACGAACCCCAGATCCAAAGATGTCAAAAATGAAATAAGAAACTGTGCCTCTTAGAGGAGTTGATGGAGTGTGATAGTCAGTCTAGAGAACAGGGTCATAAAACACTACCAGTTGTCAATTATTGAGAAAGGCTTTACAGATTCTTCCTGAAGTAAGATTTATATTTACAGTGATAATTATTTCAAAGGACTTTAACCCTGTATTAGTATCTCATCGTTAAACCAAGATAATCTGTAAAGAAGTGCTAGATCAAATATATACGTAAATCAAAATAGTATGGCTGGAACATGTTTACTGAATAATTCAATAAATAATTACATATAATCGTAACAAACTTCTTTGATACTTTTTGAAATTAGAATTATGTATCTATGATCTAGAAAAATTCTAAGTTTTCTTTCTTTGTTGAAAGCACTGACTAAATTTCACATCTTTTCTTTGTACAAGTGGAATTTAAAACTAACTAAAAGCACTAATTACATATCACCCACAATAGAAATTGCAATCATACACTGGGTCCGTGGAGAGGCGTCTTGGTATCATGAACCCGTGTCCAGGCTGCAGCTTCTGCAGGTAACAAAGCTAAGGGAGGCGGCAGCTCGTTGCCAGGAGGACTCAGATGATTCTATGCTTTATTTCTCAATAAGAAAGGATATTTTCTACAAATTATGAGACATATGAACTGTGGAAGATTTACTCCAACTACAATAAACCAAATTTACTGCACTTTTCCCAGAGGTCTGGCAGAAGTTAAAAGCACCTGTGTTCTCTGACAACTGTCCCCCACTCAGAAGAGAGGCTGTGCATAGCCCACAGAGAAGGGCTGCCTGGTCGGGGGACCCACCTTTCTTCTGGCTGACAGCTCTTTCCATTGCTAGACAAGACCCCAGCCCATCTGTAGCAGTTTTCCCAAAATTACATGGGAAGCAGGGAGTCGGGGAAGGGCCTCTGCAGTGTGAGACACAGTGTCACAAAACTCACTTTCAACGTTTCCTTCTCAGCAGAGAGCATTTATATCTTCCTGCTGATTTATTTAACTTGTTAAACTAGATCAGGTTCTTCCCCGAGCACAGAATTCTAAAACATGGAAACTGCCTGTAGCAATTGTTTTTTTTTTTCTCTAGTGGCTCTCTCGGCATTTCATAATAGTTTAGATAAATGCCGTTTGATTGTGGGGACCTGCCTGTGTGTCTGCCAGTTGTAAATTTGTCTTTGTTAGTGCCAGTGAATCAACCAAACCAAGTTTCAATCTGACTAATCAGCTATGGTCCTTCATGTCATTCAAACACACAGCAGGGCTCTAAGAAGACTGATGTCCCTGTATGTCTAACCAACTCACCCGACACTCGGGTCCTCACCAGGGTCATCAGAAACACCACGGATGAAGCCACAGTGTGAAAACCCTGTGGGGACTGCACAGTCCAGGCCTGCTGCTGGCTGTGTTGCATTTACATGTTTAAATGGTCACATCGTAGTCAAGTGAGTGCCACGTAACAGCCTCGATTTTGCCTCTTAGCCCAGAAACACTACAACCTTGCTCTTTACAAGCAAAGTCTGCTATCCCCTCTCCCTACACAGCCCACCAACGTTTACATGAGGAGGTTCTCTGAGTCCTCACTGCCTCCTGTTTCTGAGGCTGCTGCAGGAAGACCCTGTGAAGAGCACCCCCAGCAGCAGCACAGCCAAAGTGACCCCTGACTTCAAAGTCCCTGCAGGGTAGGTCACCGCCTGTGATTTAGGAACATCTGTGTTCCCAGAGCCCAAGAAAATGAAAAGTCTCAGAGTGGGGCCTGGACTCTGCTGCTCTCGTAGTCCCAGCTCAGAGATTCAGTCTCACTTCTTGACTGCTCTCCAGGACTGGCTCTGGGACCAGTCTGAGGAGCACATGGTCTTGCTGACACCCATGAACTCTTCTATCTGCCATTTTGGTGCAAGGAGGAGGGCAGGAGCAGGACTCCAACAGCCCTGTCAGGGATGCCAGGACCACTCTGGGTTGTTGTTTCTGCATCTCACCAGCCACAGAACGTTCCTGTGTATGTCTGCTCAGAGGTGCTACCTCTGTATTTCTGCCTAACCCAGCATCCTACCCATCAGAAAAAAAAAAAAAATCATTGGTTTTTATCTAGCTCCTATAAAAAACTAACATTGCTTTTGTTTTCATTGTGGGCTGCGGTTTGCTTTCTCAATAGGTGAACTTTTTACAAGGGTGGAAGGCTTCAGCCAGTAACACCGAGTGTTGTGATTCAAATAGGGAGCAGTGACCTGGCACGTGAAGGGCAGACCTGTGCTAAATGAACACAGCAGTCGTAGAAACCACACAGCCTCATGACCTGTAACTAAGGAAAATTTTCCAAAGGCCACATCTTCAAAGAGTTGGGCAGATACAGGATTTGGATTCTACGGTGACAACAGGTGGAATCTTAAAAATAGGACCAAACACTTCTTCCTTTGATCTAGTATTGGGTCCCGCAGTCCCATTACAAGGTATCTACCCAATGAACAAAAGTCATCTTACAACAAAGACATTTTCACCAAAATGTTTATTGTAGCCCAATTCATAATTGCTAAGTTGTGGAAGCTGCCCAAATGCCCATCAGCCTATGAACAATTAACAAATTGTGGTATACATATACTATGGAATACCATGCAGCCATAAAAAATGGAGACTTTACATCTTTTATGTTTACCTGGATGGAGTTGAAACATATTCTTCTTAGTAAAATGTCTCAAGAATAGAAAAGAAAGTATCCCATATACTCAATACTATTATGAAGCCAATATATAATCACCTACACATTCATATGAATGATAAAACATAAATATAGTCCAGCAAGGATGAGGGGAGAGTAGGGAGGCGGAGGGGAGGGAGAGGGTGATTGGTGGGAGGAGGGAGGGCATTTTGTGGGATCTCACCCAGTGTGCATAATGCAAGGGTATATTTCAAACAATTAAGAGTGTACTATAAATATATTACCACAAAAAATAGTGATGGTTATGTTAGCCAGTTTGATTTAAGCATTCCACATGGTATATCAAATCACCATATTGTACCCTGTATATGTATACAGGTATAATTTAATAAAAAATTAAATTAAAAAAGAAACTGAAAAAATTGCTTAGTAAATTCAAAGAAAGAACAAAAAACAGGACCAAATCTTATGATTCCAGTTTAGACAACCAGCAATTTCCTAACATACATATTTCCAAATAGTGTACATTAGCAACAAGACACAGACTTTATAATTCAAATATACTAATTTGGGCCTGATAATGCAAAAAAATGAAGCAAATCATATGACAATGCAGCCCAAAATGCAGAAATCACCAGGAAAACCTACCAAGCCTGCCCTATGTGCATAAAGAAAAAAATAAATAAATAGAATGTATTACTTCTAACTAGGTGACATCATTTAGGCAATACTGATGATCCATGTAATGCTTTCCTGCCCTTAGAAAACCGTGTAACGTAAATACAAAGTAGGGCAGTCAAACTGATCTTATTGCTATCTGTGAGGTAATCTCAACTTTGCAGACATAAACCAGCCTAGATTAGATACCAAATACGAGTAAACAACATAATAATTTAACTTTTAAAAAGAAGTTTAATTTGAGGCTTAGAACGGGTTGAAGGTCACAGATTACGTCACTATCTGCTCACTTAATCAGCGGCCACGTTCAGAGCATGTGGAAGTGAGAATAGCACATCTTTCCCAAGTGATCTCATGTACTTAAACGCTTTTTACTCCCATGTCTATAAAACAAAGTAAAGTGAGACTCATTCAACAGACACGTTGCTCACACAGGCAAGTGAACTGTGAGGTGCCTTGTCAAGCTTTAACCGCTGTTTCCTATTGAATCACCAATGACAGTGGGTCCCTCACATTCAATAGTGCACTTCACGGAATGTGTCCCTGCCCTTCATAAATGAAAAAGTGGTCATTAGCCACAAAGACACAGTCAGCTCGACAACAGAGGGCTGCGCTGAATTTTAAGAGAAAAGGATCAAAATCAACCGAGTGGGAATCACCCCGAGATAGAAGGGAGAGCGCCACCTGCTGTTCTCCACAGGAACGTGGGATCCATTTATTCAAAAATGGAAAAGCAAGAAAAAGAGGGAGAAAAAGAGATTAAAAAGAAGAAAATAATGTGTTGAGCTACAGCAGGGATTCTATTAGTGTTTATCTGAACTATTCCAAGACAAAGAGGTTTCTGCTTTAGTAATATCATCCCCAAATTCTGAAAAATTCTTTATCCATTGAAGTAAAAAAGGTGATGACTGTCTTTCTTATAGAAGTAACATGATTCCAAGTAAATCTATTTTTCTGCTAATGAAAAGTAACAGAATAATGTCTTCCTTTCCAGATCAAATAGTATAAGGCACCATAAAAAGGGTCTTGGCACCATCATTACATCACAGGCCAAGTTTCTAGTTTATAAGATTCCTCTTCCTTAAGGTATCTGCTTTTTTTTTATTTGTGTATAATTTTTTTTTAATTAAAAAGCATCCAATTCTGTAAATAACAGATATCATATTTTTTGGAGTTCAAGTTTATTCTCCAATTAGCCGCTGGTGTTCATGATCTAGACAGATATATTTATCATTATTCCATATAACCCAAAAGGAGAAAAAAAATGCTTTACAGTGATTTTAATGAACCATTAAAAACGTTCCTTCCACAGAAAAACACTCTATTCAATATAGCGGTCTTATTCAGTGTAATCATCAGGGTCATGACTGGGTTTTTTTTTAAAAAAAACCTTTAGAAATAATTGGGTTAGTCTTTTCAAAATAAAACTTTCAATTTATAATAAACGTGATATAATCACATTTGGCAACAACAGAGTAAAGAGTGTGTTTGTATCTCCTGTATTTAATGACCTGTGCTCTCCTGTTTGCTGTGTATCACTGCCTGGAAACAAAAAACCCTCTTCTACAGTTTTTAACGTTATTATGCTTGGGTCTATACTCAGATATCATTAATGCCCATGCCAGAATGCCTCACTGGCCACAGCTTATGCCCTGCTCTGTTGAAGTCTAGTGTTCAGAACAACACAGCACTGCCTGCTCTCTGAAACCAGAAGATACTGACTGCACCCCAAGTCAGAGAATAGCAAGAAGAGAGGAACAAATTTTCAGTTCTGTAGACAAGTGTCACTTCAGAATGTGCATTTCTTCATGGACAATCATTCCAGATAATGTTTCTTAAGAGAATATTAAGGAGAAAAGATTAATTAAGTCCCATTTGTTCTATGGGACTTAATTACTTTTTGTTGTTGTTGCAATGGCCACTGAATTCTTTGTCATAAAATCTTTCCCCAGTCCAACATCATCAGGAGTTTTCCCCACTTTCTTCTAATATTTTTATCATTTCACGTCTTAGATTTAAGTCTCATATCCACTTTGAGTCAATTTTTGTAAGGGGTCAAAGGTGTGGGTCAAGTTTCAGTCTTTTACATGTGGCTATCCAGTTCTACCACCACCATTTGTTGGATAGGGATTCTTTTCCCCACTGTATACTTTTTTTGGTTTATCGAAGATCAGATGGCAACTAGACACTGATTTCATCTCTTGGTTTTCTATTCTGTTCTGTATGTCTATGTCTATATTTTTGTGCTGTTTTGATTACAGTGGACTTGCAATATAGCCTGAAGTCTGGTACCTTCTGCACAGCTAAGAACACAACAAGTAAAGTGCAAAGACAACCTTCCAAATGGGAAAAGGTATTTGCAGGGTATCAATCTGACAAAGGGTTGATAACTAGAATCTTCAGAGAACTCAAATTAATCCCATCTACCTCTGGGCAAGAGATATGAATAGCACCTTCTCTGACAAAGACAGACAAATGGTTAAAAACATTTGAAAAAATGCTTATTGTCCTTGATCATCAGAGAATTGCAAATCAAAACCACCCTGAGATATCACCTAACCCCGTTGAGAATAGCCCACATCACAAAGTCTCAAAGATGCAAATGCTGGCATGGATGTGGAAAGAAGGGAACACTTTTACACTATTACAAAAACTAATACAACCTTTTTGGAAGGAAGTATGGAGAATCCTCAAAGAACTCAAATTAGACCTTCCATGTGATCCTGCGATCCCATTACTAGGCATCTACCCAGAAAAAAAAAATCATTTTATCATAAGGACATTTGCACTACATTGTTTATTGCAGCTCAATTTACAATTGCCAAACATGGAAACAGCCTAAATGCCCACCACCCCAGGAATGGATTAACAAGCTATGCTATATGTATACCATGGAATACTATTCAGCCATTAAAAGAGATGGAGACTTTACATCTTTTGGATTAACATGGATGGAGTTGGAACACATTCTCCTTAGTAAAGCATTACAAGAATGGAGAAAGCAAAAATATAATTACTCAATTTTAATATGAAGGCAGTAGATGA
This sequence comes from Galagoides demidoff, assembly GCA_963574575.1. Classification (NCBI taxonomy): domain Eukaryota; kingdom Metazoa; phylum Chordata; class Mammalia; order Primates; family Galagidae; genus Galagoides; species Galagoides demidoff. The sequence continues at coordinate 23,567 of CAUYQV010131079.1, forward strand.
GCTAACACAAGGGGTAAGGTGGGGGAATGAGAAAGTGGGGAGGGGAGGAGAGAGGGGCATGGGGGGTTACAATGTATGGCACACCTCTTGGGGGTGGGACACAATTACAAAAGGCACTTTACCTAACAAATGCAATCAGTGTAACCTAATTCTTTGTACCTTCAATAAGTCCCAAATGATAAAAAAAAAAAAAAGAAATAACTCAAAAGCTAAACATACTTGAGATTCATTAAATGAGAATATAACATTAACTATAATAATAGCCCTTATCACTATTCCAATGTATTAATAGTTGTTCAATATACATGGTGAAAGAAATGAAGGAAAGTTTATTGTTCAGCTCTCACTCTGGTATGTCATGAGTGACAAGATTATATGATACTAAAATATTTATTTCTTCAAATATTTTTAAAAGGGTGAGAGGAGGTACTGGGAGATGAGTTGATGCTTTCAGCACAACAGAGGTGTTAAGTAGCTCACAGCTGCCCTGTCTGGAACAGCTGCTAACATTCTCCGCACAGGAGAGCTCCAGCATCACACATGCTGCAATAGCTCTCCCAACCAAATCATAATGTTAGGTTTTGAAAAACTTGGTTTCAACATTTTCCTAAGATTGTCAGGATGTGTTTACAATAGCAAAAATAACCAGAGAACTCAAGTGTATAAAAATGTATTTAAAATAGTCTCTATAGCTACTGGAACAGATAATGTCATACTACAATAGTCCTGGCTTCATTTAAACATAGTTTACTTCCCATCATTAACCCACAACTAAAATCAAAGTACAAAACATTCAAAAGGAAAAAGACAAAGAGGATTTTATTTGATACACACCTAAAGACAAAGAGAGAAGGCAGCACCAGAAAGAGAAGCTAATGGGATTTTGGAAGACAAACAGCAAAAGAATATGGGAAAACCCAAAATGATCCCCAATAACAGAATTTCTTAAATTTTGGTCTAATCAAACACACTCCTGCAGCACTGGCGTGAATGAGATATGTTGCAGCTGCACACCACATAGCTGAGTCTAGTGGTCCTAACAGTCAGCAAAGAAGACCCACATGATTATTTCATAGATTTTAAGCTCAAAAAGGAAGCAACACTAAAATATATTGCTTAGAGAGGCATTCATAGGTGGTAAAACTACAAATAAAAGCAAGACAGCAATAAACAAAAATGTGAAGACAGCACTACCTGTGAAGGAGAGGGAGCCAAGCCCAACATGGTGCATGGGAGGCTGTGGGGGCAGGAGCGCCCAACATGGGGCCCAAAGAGCAACTGACCCAGTGGCGCTTCAGAACTATGCACTCTGCAACACATGGACATGTCCTGCTCACACAGCAGAGAAGAGTCCACTGAAAGCTAACTGACTGAGGTGGGAGAGAAGTTTGCCCTTCCTGGACAATGCCAGGAAGATTCCATAGTTGATGGACCTGGCACTTCTAAAGGTGGGAGTGAGGATGAGGCCAGAAGCAGGATTAGCTTAGAGACAGAAGGTCCCTAAATCCTACACACACCCATGCAGTGGGGGGCTTCCCTGATTGACCCTGTTAGGGGCTGGGGATTGGAATAACAAGGTCTGGACACAGGGATGCTGACACCGAGAAGGGGGCACACATTGAAAAGGAGAGAATTCCATGAAAGGAAGCCTGTCGGTCAGACCTGCCCAATTCCTGAAACACAGACAGCCAGACCGACCTACACAGGAGCTTGGAAGTTTCTTCTCTTGGAAAATTGATAGTTCAAGAGAAAACAGAGGTCCACGTATGGAGGGTCGGGGATCCCCAGCAAAAGAAGGACTCCCTCCAAGTCACCCTGCAGAGAAGCCCATGTCTAGACAAGCTCTGATCAAAAGCTAAATCTTTCAATCAGTTTTGCAGGTCTTCATACTTAGAAATTACTAAGAATTTCTAGAGACTTGAGAAAAGTCTCCTGTTAAGAGAGAAAAAATAAAACAAAGAAAACAATCACACAGCAAAGTTGAAAGAAAACAAAGAGAATGAAGGAAAAAAACAGGAGACAACCTGAAACAGGTTTCAGGTTACTTGAAAAGCCTGTAACCACTATCCTCAGAGAGAGAGAAATTCTATCTGTAAACCACAAATGGGTGAGTTTTATAGCATACAAATTTTATAATCTTTTTATAACATAGGGATGTGTTATGTTTAAAATTTTAACTTTCAGAAAATAAGAAAAATATTGAAAATGGGAGAGAAAATACCTAAAGGTTATTGGAGGGCTTTAATAAATAGCGTACTAAAATTGTAACATAAGGATGTGTTATGTTTAAAATTTTAACTTTCAGAAAATAATAAAAATATTGAAAACTAAAATACAATGAAAGAGCTGAGAGATAAAACTGAGATCTCCAAGATGGCAAAGCAAAAGACAAAAAAAATTGAAATGGGAGAGAAAATACCTAGGTTACTGGAGGGCTTCAATAAATATCATACTAAAATTAGTTCTAGATATACAGAATAGAGAAAGTTTAGCAAGGATATTATCAAAGAAGTGACAGAAGAAAATTTCCCCAAACCAAAGGACATATCCCCAGGGCCAGAATAATAATCCTTAAATGACACCTGCATATCATGAAATTTCAGAAAACCAGAAATAAAGAAGAAACTAAAATCTACGAGGGTAGGAGGATGCTGGGAACAGGTCACATAAAAGAAACTGATCATCAGGTGGTTCTGGACTTCTCCACACTAACCCCAGAATGTAGCAGATCCTGGAGTATACATTCAGAATCATGAAAAAAACATTCCTAACGTAGACTCTAAAACCAGCCAAACACCTGTCAAACACAAGGGAAGAATGAAGCTACTCCATGTGCTCCAGGTCTCTAAAACCATTTCCCTCTTTTTAACAGTGAACTGGGCCACATGCTCGACCAAAATGGGAAAAGAGTGAGGGACGCATGGATTCAAGACACAGGAGATCAAAAAGAGAGGAGATGGGACCCTGCAGGATGAGGCTGAAAGGAGATTCCAGGACGGGTGCAGACACAGAAAGCATGTGGTCCAGAGTCAAACGAAGAACGAAACTTTTAAAACAAGACAGAAACAAGAATAAAATACAAATGAGTAAAATTCACCCTTCATTTGGTGTCTGAAAGGCTTCAGAATACAGTGATATTTCAGGCAGAGACTTCAAGGTGATAAGAATTTCAAAAACACAGCAAACAAAACATCAAGGCAATTACTGCAAGAAAATTAGCATTTGTCCAACACACTATATTTTGTTCAGCTGTGAAAAGTATGAATGGGCCCTAAAAATGCAAAGGTGAATTTAGGTATCATCAATATTATATGACTCCAGAGAAAAAGTGAGAAGGAAAAAATGAAAGAAAATTAAATCCTTATCTTTTATAGCATGAGATATACTAATAATTCCTGTTTTACTTACTGTTTGCTCTGAAACAAACTACCACAACTTTAGTGGCTTAAATCAACACAAACTTAGCATCTTAGGGTTCTGGAGGTCAGAAGTACACAGTGGGTCTCACTGGGCCACAACCCAGGCGTACAGCAGGCTGTGCTCCATCCTGGAGGTTGTGGGAAATTCTTTTCTTGCCTTTTCCAGCCCCTGAAGGCCGCCCCACGCCTCACATGGCCCCGTCCTCCAGCCCTGAAGCCAGCAACAGCCGGGGGTCCTCCACACAGGCAACACGGTGCACTGACTTCCGCCTGCCTCTTCCACATTTAAAGTGCCTTGTCCTTGGGCCCAGCTGGATAATCCAGGAATAACCTTTTTTTTTTTCTTTCTTTCAGAGATAGGGTCCCACTTTGTCATCCAGCCTGGAGTTTGCGGTAGTGAGATCACAACTTCTTGTAACCTCAAATGCTAGTCTCAAGCTACCCTCCTGCTTCAGCCTCCCAAAGTGCCAGGTACATGTGTGAGACTCTGTACCCAGCCCCATCTGCTTTCTTTCTTCAAATTTTTTATTTTCAATTATTATGGGTACCTAATAGTTGTTTATACTTAGGAGGTACACGTGATGTTTTAACATAGGACTTCAATGTGAATTAGTCAAATCAGGGTAACTGGGGTATCCGTCACTTCAGGCATTGACTTATTTGTTTTAGGAACATTCCAATCCCACATGTTTAGTTATCCTGAAGTACACTCTGATCCATTGTTGACTATAGTAACTTTGTTATGCTATCAAATAGTGTTCATTTTATCTATATGTTTGCACCCATTAACCATCCCCACTTTATGCCACCTCCCTACTCCCCTTCCCAGCCTTGGTCACTATCATTCTACCCTCTATCTGCACGAGATCAGTTGTTTTTAATATTCAGCTCCCACACAGAGTGAGAACACACACTCATCTCCTCTGAAGGCCAGCTGATCGGCAACTGCAAGTCCCCCTGTTGACTTAATCTTCCTGGCCACAGACCATGACATAGACACAGGTGCCAGGGATAAGGATCTAAACGCATTTGGGGCCGTTATTCTACCAATGGTAACACACGGATCTGAAAATCTAGGGTGTCATCTTGAAACACACAGGCCAATACCAGAAGATCTAGCTGAAATTATTTAAAATGATTCATCTACAGTGAAAAATTTAGGAGTAGGGAGAAGAGGAACAGGGACTACTGTATTTCATCCTAAGACCTACAGAACTTCTTGATTTTATCAATCATGTACAAAAATTATCATATTTTCCGATGCACAATGTGTACTTTTTGCCCAAATTTTTGAGGGACAGTTAAGGATGCACATTACGCATGACAGGGCTATTTGTTACCAGGACATCGTAGCTCTTGTTCCTTGCATCTGTTCTTGTGCTTTGTAATTATTTGTCACATAAAATTTCTTGTATCATAATACGTTTTTAAAATGCTAAAATTTCTTTACAGTACAAAAACCAAGCACTTAAATATGAACAAATAAAACTGGACTTAAAAAATTAAAATGAGGGCAGCTCAAAGGAGTAGGGCGCCAGCCCCATATGCTGGAGGTGGCAGGTTCAAACCCAGCCCTGGCCAAAAACTGAAAGAAAAAAAAAAAGGAAAGATACTTGTGCTGAAAGTTTGGGCCAAAAACGCCAGGTGCACATTACATACTAGAGTGCATTATACATCTCAAAATACGGTACTTTCATGAAAAAAATTTAAGAACTATTTGTAGTTTGTTTCTTTTTCCTTCTATTTTTATTTTTTGATTAATATTTTTAATTAAAATCATAACTATACATTCATGGGGTACAATGTGATGATCTGATAAAGTGGAATGCTTAAATCAAACTGATTAACATATCCATCACTTCACTTACTTTTTATGGTAAGATATTTAAAATTTAACCTCAGTTATTTTGAAATATACCCTGGCACTGTGGTGGGATTTCACCTAACGAGCACAATGCCAAAGGTATCTCCTTCTGTGTTCACTATTCATCAGAAACACCCACGAAACAGGCTTCTGAAACCACCATCACAAACGAGAGTCTTGAATGTGAAGCCTTTATTTGTAAGATGTTGGGGGGGGGGTTTGTTGGGGTTTTATTGAGACAGAGTCTCACTCTATCATCCTGGGTAAGGTGCTGTGGGGTCACAGCTCACAGCAACCTCAAACTACTGCGCTCAAGTGCCCATCCTGCCTCAGCCTCCCAAGTAGCTGGGACTACAGGCACCTGCCACTATGCCCTGCTAGTTTTTCTATTTTCAGTAGAGACAAGGTCTCACTCTTGCTCAGGCTGGTCTCAAACTCCTGAGTTCAAGCAATCCACCTACCTTGGCCTCCCAGAGTACTGGGATTGTAGGCATCACACCACGCCCCACCTAGACATATGTTTTTGTTGCCAGAACACAAGCATCTTGGTTCAGAGGGGCAGACTCTGAAGGAGACATGGCATTTGGTGTGTCTTTATCCTTAAAATAGTCTAGAAAGAGTCTGAGCCTAACTCAAATGAGCCTGTCTCCAAGAGGCCAGCTGAGAGTCTTCCTGACTGGGAGGGGAAACTCCAAGGTTGCATTGGTCTTGAGACCCAGGATGAGGCTACTACACCTTGTGGAGGTCAGGGAAGCCGGTAGGTGGTTAGAAGGGAATGAGCCACAGAAGACTGATGGCCCCAGCACGGCCTACAGCAGGGAGATTCATGCAACTAGCAACAAAGCATCACCCTGTGATAGAGAGACATCTCACCCGTTCTGGTGACATCTCGGGGGGGCTTCCATCAGTGCCCTCGGATCAGCCAGGAGAAGTGACATGAATTATGGCCCCATTATTCTCCCAAACTTCGTGAACTGCCTTCCAGGGATACCCCTCAGGACAGTCACACGTCTCCTAACTGGACAGTGCTGAATCACCTACATTGCCCCAATGCAGCCTTTTGAAAATAATTTTCCATAGCTTGTCTCCTCCTTGTATCCGTCACATAACCAGGCTTGCCTGCACCTGCTGTACAATGGTCCAGTTCCTTTCCTGTCCCTGCTGTACCAGGAAATCCTGGGTACAGATATGTGTCTCCCATCTCCACATTTCCAGCAATTATGCGGGTCCCGATGTGGGAGCACTCAGCAGACGTACACACAGTGAGTGAGCGCCTAGACGCTCCATCAGAGACTGTCCCGAAACGGTCAGAGCTTTCCTCTCATACGTGTACTAACAACAAGCTAACTGGGTTACACTGAAATAAAATAAGACAATACTTAGTCTGAATGGCTATAACAAAATGACTTCAAAAAATGTTACAATTTGTTTTCAAATTTCGTGTCTTGTCTTTTAGAAGTATATACCACGATTATTGCTTAGAAGTCCAGCAGATGTAGTTCCAAATTTCTTCTTTCTCACATACTACCAATGAGACCTCTTACATTGTGTGACATTATTTGTTCTTTTAAATATGGATGAAATAACACCTGAGCCTAGGACAATGTATTAGTGAGATACTACATGTAAAACTAAGTAGTCCATTCATTGTATGTGTGAATGCAGTCGTAAAATGCATTCTATAAGCTTTTGTGATGGTGCAGAAGAGCTTTGTACCAGCCAGACACACAGGTCTTCAATATGTATAAAACCATCCCTAATTCTAGGAATAATTGGTGTATTATACATATATTATTCTATTTAATGAAAACATACTTGATAAGTCAATTTATTTTATATGTATTGTTCCATTTACAAAAGACACATTTAATAATTTCCTTTAAATTTAATAGTATATTACTTCCTTGCAAAAGAAACTTACAATATAATTAATACATGAAAGCTAGAATATGAATTATGGCTACCATCCCACAATATAAGAAAAATAAAAAGAACATTCAAACATGAAATTAGAAGAATAAAAGTTTTAAAGCAGTATTAAATATTCAGGTCTGGTTTTGGTATTCGAAAAATAATGTCTTTTCTTAGCCATTTTGTCCAAATGAGTTTGCATATGTAGAATATTAATTTTTCCTCCTGTTTTATTCAGATAGGATTACAAGTGACATAAAATGAAAGTTAATGTGCTAAATACATATTCAAAGACAAAAGGATTTAATAAATATTAGGGAATAAAATGCGTAACCACCAATGTAACTAGAAGGAATTTCTCCGCCAGGTATAAACAGTTATACCAGGAAATGTGCAGAGATTTTTAAATCTCTTTAAAATGATTCTGATATTTGAAGAATTGCTTTATTGAATCCAATAGTATCATTAAAAGGCTGCAAAGTTTTCAGTTTATAGTGTATAAATTATGAATGTTGATTTGTCAAGCTTAAAACTCTCCAGTGCCTGTGATACTTAGACACCGGTAATCAGCGTCACTCCTGACAGCAGGGTGCCAACTTCCTTCCCCTCTACCTGCGTGACTCTCTATCCCCCAGGCCCCCAGCCTGAGCCTTTGCTGTCCTTTTGCTCAAAGCTTTCTGTAAAGTTTATTACGTGTTTAACGACAGGGCAAGCTCTTTTGCTTTGGCCCAAATCACCTTCACAACAAGCCGATGAGAAAAGCAAATGCCCGAGAGTCACCTGCCCCATGTCACCAGCTGTTCAGCCCGCCACTGTGTTCACACTTAAGCCCTACACTTTGTGGGCTTCAAACCTTCCTTAGCTTCAGAGAAAACCTCTCTCAGAAGCCTGATGTGTACAGTAGATTAACTCGGACCAAATCTCTGATCTCATTTCATTTCACTTGGTCTCTCAGCCACGTTTGCTGCCGTGTTCTCTGTACTCAAGCTCACTAAGGCATGAGAAAGATGATTCACAGGACTGCAGACAGAAAAGATCAACACTTCTCAGTTAGATTCATTTTATTCTAAAAAGGAGAAGCAAAATAAATTTGACTAACATTTAATAAACCACCAGGCACTGTTTCTCTCACTTCCCTTAAGACAAATGATCCCGGTCACACAGTCCCCTCTAAGGACCAGGAGAAGAGAGTGGGGCCTGCAGACCCCAGGGCTGTAGTGGACCCCAGTTTATCTGTGTGTGGTTAATGGATCTATGAATTATATTATTGACCTCCAACAAAATAACATGCTAAAGGTGGGAAATGGCTTTAGATTGACTCCTACAATACTCACGTAATGAATTTCGAACAAAATTTTATTTTGCTCAAAAATAAATGACTTGTCCCTGAAGTTGAGGACAAACTGGTATCAAGTTCTTCACATCCTACAGAAGTTGGATGGTAATCAGGGCTATGGACCAGCTCCACAGATGGGTAACAAGCCGCAGGAAGACCCACCGCCCTCAGCCTGCCTGTCTGTACATATTTGTTAGTAGACTTTATTTTTAGAGCAGTTTTTTGTTCACAGCAAAATTGAGCAGAAGGGAAAGAGACGTCCCTTATCCCCACATATGTCCAGACTCCTCCAAAATCAGTGTTCTCCACCAGAGGACACTTTGGGTGCAGCTAATGGCCCCACATTGATACATCATCCCCTACACTGGCCCCTCTGGAAGTCTTTCTCTTATCAATGCAAGACCACCTGCCAAGGACTTGAGCAACACCCTGAGAGGCGTGAGGATTCCTGCCTTTCAGCTATTCCCATTATTGTTGTTGTTATTTTTATTGTTATCCCCAGCATATGGTTACATGCCAGGTCCGATCAGCTCTGCCCTCACACCCAACCACTGTTTACTGAGCTCAGAGCTACCGCCCCACACCAGCCACCATCACACAGATAAAACCAGCATCAGCCAAGCTGTGGGCGGTCTGAGGCCTGCAATGCCATTTGAGGCCACTGGCAGGTTCAGTCCTGGGGGTGTCTGACGAGGTCTCTGTGGTTCTCAACCTTCCTAATGCTGTGGCCCTTTAATACAGTTCCTGTAGGTAGCCACCCACAGGTTGAGAACCCCAGTGCTAGAGTCTGTTGACTAGAGATCACTCTCAACTCCTGAGTGCTGTCTGCTATTCCCTGCCCTGGGCACTCTCTACAGTCTGTTAAATGCTCCAGTTTGGCCAGCAAGAGAACGACTGTTACTTCAGTTCCTGAATTTCTTCCTCTGTCCTGCCCTGTAGGCCCGTGTTAAAGGGCTCAAGTGAGCAGGGTGGGCCTACTTGAATAATCTCCGTAATTTAAAAGCTATTGATTTAAGATAGTAATGCCATCTGCAAAATTCTATCACAATGGTATCTAGACAGGTGTTTATTAAACAACTGGAGGAAGGTATAGGTACACTGGAGGCCAGGATCTTGGAGAGCATCTTAGAGTCCTGCCCGCCCAGGTCCTTCTCCACTTGCATCTCCACCCAAATCACATCTCCTTCTCATTCCTAGGAGTTGGCTAAACAGGTCTCCCTTCCCTTTACCCTCCATTTCCTGATCCTGTAACATGAAATTAACCTTAGAACATAAATTAGTTCACAGTAGGCACTGAATAAATATTTGATGAATTGATAAATTATACGTAGTTACATTTTATTATTTTAAACAGTAACAAACAGGGAAAAAAAGCCTAACTAGTTTTTAAAAATAGATTTACTAAAGGATGTTAGATAGTTCACAGAGTCTCTAGGAGACGTATAGAGTCCAAGCTGAAAACATTAAAAACCTATGTCCCTGCATTTCACTGCCACATAGCTCAGCAGAGACCTAGGCCTGCTGCTACTGTCCCCAGACACAGACACCGCCACCCACAGGTGGTGCTCGTGGACAACCTGCCCTGACCTACGGCCCCTGCCTCTCCTCCCCTTGAAAACCCCGGCCTCCCTGCCACACTCCCCAGCCCCATACAGTGCAGCCCTCACCCAGCCTCCCTCACTCTCTTTACACCTGAATCTGGACAAGGCATTTGCTAAATGAAGGCAAGACCACCTGCATCTAAACCACAGCAAGAAGAGAAGCTGGGTCCTGACGTCCGTTATCATGTTAATGTATCTCCTTTCCATCCATTCCACAGAGATATAGCTGAAGTCACATATATCCTGTATCTATACACAAACTGCGTATCCCACTGCTTACTTAGCCATTTAGGATAAGCACTTCAGGAACCCTTGCATTCCATAATATTACCTTCCCTTCCCTCATTACCAACATGTGAGTTGTGTGTGATTTTGCTATGACAAATAGTGTTGTGATGAAAACTGTTCTTCACACTTTTTACTTCATGTGTTTACAATTTTCTTAGCACAGGGTCCTAGAAATACAAGTGAGTTAAAAAGTATGGATATTTTATATATTCTTAAGCATATCACCAAACAAATTTCTAAAAAGTACAATTACCAGATCACTAGTTTTTGAGAATGCTTGCCTGGTGCATTCTTACCAACATTAAACATTATAATTTTTTAATACTTTCTAACTTTATGGCAAAGTAAAAGTATGTTAATTTTTTTTTATTCCTCTCTGCCTGCACACTGAGCACAAAGGCCTTTATTCCTCACACATCTCTGGCAACCAGGGCACAAAACATTCAGTTAGTCTTTATTAAAGGGCTATTTCCTAACAAACACTCTGAATGGAGTTTTTGATCATTAATCAGTGACATTTTTTGTGTTGTGCCATTTGTATTTTCATTGTTATAAATGGACTTCTCGTGTCCTTTTTCAATTACCAATTGAAATCCTAGTAGTTTTTATGGTTAAGATATGGCAGTTTTGAACATTCATGCACCAAGTCACATAAAATAAAGTTATAAACCAATGTTTATCAGACGCAAAGATACTAAAAAGAAATATAATTTCAATGATAGATAGCAATAAATGACTATGTTAATTCAAATAAATAGAAATCAGTGACATAAAGGAAAACAACAATAAATAATAAGGATAAAATATTATTCCAAACCTTGTGTTCTATAAACAGACAATATTATATGCCCATAGAACAATTTAAAAAGTATTATGCACTAGCCCAGGACACATACAACATGACAGAGGGCTCCTTCTCAGCAGGTGAGTTCTTAAGCCTGTTAGAGGCTCCTCCACCAGTCACTTCTGACTTCAAATCCCAGGGAGCAAGAAGGTTCCTGAGCTGCTCCTGGGGTCTGACTGTCATTCTACACAGACTCAGCACTGGAATCCCCTCACGCTCTCTTTTGTGTAGGACTGAAAACAGATCTGTCCTGGCATGCTCTGTCTTGTGGGACCTATCTCTGGTCTACTGGAAGCTTTTACAACTCCTGTATTATATTAAAATTGAGGGTAAATCCGATTTCCATCCTGCTATCATAGATTGCATTAGATTCATCAGGTCAGAGTCACCCAGCACCCCGAGTTCTCATTCCCCAATGTGCTGTGGGGCGTAGGTTGGGATTCACAGAGTGACAACAATTCTCCACAATAAAATTTTCTGGTGAAGCCTTCTCACCATTCTCCGACCTCAGTGTCTATCCTTTATCTGCCCAAAAGAGCCGGGAGCCACGGATGATGTTTCTTTGTAACTTCTGAACCTTGAGAACCCAGCGCACATTCACTTTGGCATCTCAAATCAGTTGTGTTAGTGCCTTAGTAAAACATGACACAGGGAGGCTCCTCTTTACATAGTCAATTAAAATAATTTGCCATAGAAATCAGAGCAGCCCTCACGGGTGAGCTGGAGCCATGCCAGCCCAAGCACAGGACACACAGGCGCGACATCCAGAGCGGGGCACAGCCGCAGAAACACAAAGCAGAAAGGGGCACAGAAAAAGCAAAAGAGGAAAAGCAGCAGGCAGAAGATGATCACTGCCTGGCAGACGGTTGGAATTTCACAAGGAATGTGCAGGAGCCTCGGTCAGAGTTCTCCCTTCACCTAGGAAGGAAAGAGAAGCAGAGAAGGTAGAAAGATGGGTCGCCTCGTGTGGTCAGGGTTCCAATCAGCCAGACTCATCTGAAATCCAGACAGCAAGAACACTCTTCGCAAGGTCTGTGTAAGTCAGCTGGCACGGGCGGGAGGAGGAAGAGCAAGAGGGTAGAGGAAGGTCCCAGGCTTACTGCAGAGCTTGGAGACAGTTCTCAGAACAGTTAGGAGCTTACGCTGGAGATTACAAGGCAGCGTTTGCAAGAGAAATTTCTTTCACTTGATGATGAAACTGTGTTCCATCCGGCCTCACAGTCCCCAAATATCTGAAGTTACAATTACAGGGACCACCCAGACTCTACTTTGGGATGGAAGTTGAGAGGTTTAGCCAATGTGGAAAACAACACATAGGCCCAAATATCTTAAAATAGTCACATTAATTCCCCTTTAATGATAGTGTGTCAACTAAAGAAAACACACTTTGACAATTCGAGTGAAGTAAAAGTTGTCTCAAAATTGTCAAACACCTGGATGAACTCATCTGACAGTGAGCAGCCCTAACCTGGCCTTGGGAAAAGGACTAGAAAAGCAATTATTTTAACTAAGGTTCCCCATTTGTTGAAATTGGGAAACTATTCAAATCAAAGGCACATAAGAAAATAAATACCAAACCAATGATCTAGAAGACAAAAAAAAAAAATAATAAAGCACATAGAGAGTGATTTACAGAAAATACCTCTGGCAGGCCTGGTTTCTGGGCTGAAGGAAAGGGAAGTGTCAGTCAAAGCAGACACCTGTAGACCTCAGTTTATGTGAAAAGAGAGACGGGTGCCTAACGAGGGTCCAGTTCTTACAAGACCCAACTACAGTCCCAAAATCAGTTTCCATCACATTCCCCAATATTCATTCAACAAATTTACTTATAATTGAAACATTTAAGTGAGTTCTTGGTTCTTAGAACCAAAACAATCAGTAAATAACCCGGATGGCCAATGACTTCATTAGAATGTCCATTCTATCAAATGTATTAGATGCATTAAGTGGATCACAGACCTAAACGTGAACTAAAATCCATAATATGTTTAGAAGACGGGAAGAGGCCAGGTGTAGAAGCTCATGCCTGTGACTCCAGCAGTCTGAGAGACCAAGAGGGGGCAGATTCCCTGAGCTCAGGAGTTCCAGACTGGCCTGAGCAAGAGCAAGACCCTGTTTCTACTAAAAATAGAAAAATTAGCTGGACGCTGTGATGGGTGTCTGTACTCCCAGCTACTCAGGAGGCTGAGGCAGGAGGATTGTGTGAGCCCAGGAATCTCAGGTTGCTGTGAGCTAGGCTGATGCCACAGCATTCTAGCCTGGGCAACAGAGTAAGACTGGAAGGAAGGAAGGAAGGAAGGGAGGGAGGGAGGGAGGGAGGTAGGGAGGAAAAGATGAAAGAAAAGCCTGTGCAAAGTTCTCTTAAATACAACACCAAAAATAAAAGCCATAAAGGAAAAAAATTGACAGGTCAGACTTTAGCTAAACCTTTAAAATTTTGCCCTTTAAAATACACCATTAAGAAGAAAATGAAGGTCAGGTGCTGTGGCTCACACTTGTACTCCGGGCACTTTGGGAAATGGAGGCAGCAAGATTACTTGAGGCCAGTAATTCGAGATGAGCAACAAAGTAAGACTTCATCTGTACAAAAAATAGAAAACTTAGCCAGGCCTGATGGTGCATGCTTGTAGTGCTGGCTGCTCAGGGAGACAGAGGCAGGAGGGTCACCTGAGCCCAGGAGTTTGAGGTTGCTGTGAGGTGTGATGATGCCGCTGTAGTGTAGTTCAAGCAACAGTAAAGACCCTGTCTCAAAACAATAAAAAAGAAGAAACAAAAGAACGAAAGGTAAGGGAGGGAGGTGGGAAAGAAGAACCACAAACTGAGAGAAATGTTTCAAATTATGCATCCTATGTCCCAAACACATGAAGGATTTTTTTAAATTCCATAAGACGACAAACAACCCAATTAAAAAATTGCAAAAGAAATAAAAAATGAGCAAAATAATAAAACCAAAATATGATACCCCATCACAGGCACTGGAATGGTTGTATCAAAAAGACAATAACGATTATGGCCATGTCGCCACACTCCAGCCTGAGCAACAGAGCGAGGAATTGTTTCTTATTGCTAAAAAAAAAAGAGAAAGGGGAACACAGTCCTGATACCGACTACGACACAGAGGAACGGATGAACCACACCTCAGACACACGATGTTCACTGTAACAAACAAGATGCAAAATCCAAGTGGTGTGAGTGCCGTCCCCACGCTCGGGTCTCCACACGGGCACATCTGCAGGGACAGCACACCCGGGGCTGTCAAACGCTGAAGGCAGAAGTGGGGCTGACGGCAAATGAACTCAGGGATCTCTCCGGGATAATGGAATTGCTTTAAAAACCGGACTGTAATAATGTTTGTGCGACTCTGTATATTGATCCAAATCCTTGAACGGTACACTGAAAATACGTGAATTTGTGACATGTGAATTACTGTCTCCTATAATAAAGCTATTTTGTTAAAAAAAAAAAAAGGCAACCAAGAAAAACAATGTGCTTAATATCCATAATCTCATTATAAGCCATGTTCTCCCTTTATAAATGAATATTCTCTATAATTTTGACTCTTAAATAGCCCTGCAAAAACATCTGCCCAACAAACAATAAACACAAACCTTTGTTCCCAAATAATAAGAAACAAAACAGAGTTAAGTCCAGTCTCTTCAGAAAATTTAAGTAGCCACATTGATTACACAATTACCTGAAGATTTAGGAAGAATTTACTCGTGGGAAAAAGTGCACATTGATCTATAGGCAGCAGTTAGCTTATGGCTCAGAGTTTAACTGATACCAATGATGCTCTCTCAGTCTTTCAATTTTTCTCTTATTTTTAGTCCCTCTGTATACTCAAGGTGTCTCAGAAGAAACCTAATCTCTTTTTATCAACATGACTGGTCACTACTAAAAGAGATGACCAGCCAGGTACAGTGGCTCACACCTGTAATCCCAGCATTCTGGGAGGCCAAGGTGGACCTTTACATTCTGTTTAGTGAAGTATCACAAGAATGGAAAAGCAAGCATCCCGTGTACTCAGTCCTAACACGAAACCAACAGATAAACAACTGCAGGCCCACGTGAGAGAAAAACACAATTGGTTCAAACACAATTGGGGCGCTGAGGGATGGTGAGATCTCACCTAACAGGCAGAGCCCGGGTGAAGGGCTCAACTACAACCTGGACTTCAACAGAGGCACACAGTATAACCTAATCATTTGTGCCCTCATATTGATCTGAAATTTTAAAAATGAATAAGTAAAACCAAAACCATGTTCAAATAAATATGCCACATACACATGAATGCTCACAGTGGCACCGTGCACAAAAGCCAAGACAGAAACTGCCCTGCCCAATAACGCTGTGGGCCACAACCCCGCCTCAGACTGGCACTGGCCACACAGGGAGGGAGCACTGCAGAGAAGCTTCGTCTGCGTGCACAGCCCTCTCCATCCTGCTCCCTGGCATCCCCACCGGAGCCGCACCTCCGGTCAGATCAGTGGCAGCACCAGATTCTCCCTGGAGCTTGGGTCTCCAGTAAAATGCACTGGCCCAGCAGTTGCAGGGAAACTAGCTCCAGGCTCACACTGATTCTCCATCACAGTGAGCTGTGTAGCTACGCTACCAATATGATGTAGCCATACAGAAATAAAGTGCACGCTGAGGGTGACGCCCATGAATCATCCCAAACCACCTCCCCACCCTAGTGCGTGGAAAACATGCCTTCCACGAAGCCAGTCACTGCTGCCAAAGAAGTTCAGGACCACAGGTGTGTGGACAAACAACTGTGATGCGTGAACACAGGTAACCATTCACCTGAGGAGGAAGGAAGGGCCAGCGCAGGCTGCAGTGTGGGCGGACCCTGGAAACCCTCAGCTAAATGAAACAAGCCAGTCACACAGGACCACCGACACATGAGTCTATTTCTGTGACATATTTAGAATAGGCGGAATCAGAGACAGAAAGCAGATGGGCGACAGAAACTGGGCAGAAAGAACAGTAGGGGATGACTTTAACAGCAGCAGGTTTCATCTAGCACGATGCAGACGTTTCAAACCGGGTAGAGGTGGTCGTCAACACAGTATCGGCAAAGTACTAAATGTCACTGGACTGTATATTTTAAATGCGATAATTTCATCGCTTAAAGTGGTGAAAGCCATTTTTGCTTTTTCTTCCTTCTGAGGTCACAGCATAATTCAGATGAGAGTAAAAGCGAATTGTGTCCTCTTCCCTCCCAGCGCAGGGACAAATGACAGAGGAAGAAATGAGAGAAGGAATTTTGAAAGTGTCACAGGTCCTGCAGCTGCCCTGAGTGGGGCTGGATACAGAAGGAGTGGGGTAACAGGGGAGCCACGACCTCAGAGGGGCAGGAAGGAGGAGCACTCAGCTCACCAGGGAGAGGCCAGAGCTCAGCTCACCAGGGAGAGGCCAAAGCCATGGCAGAGGGTCCAGCCAATGAAGAGCAGGGTGCCTGACACCCAAATGCTCCGTGTGAGTTTTTAGTTGAAAAGAAGAAAGGTTGTCAATTCCCTACATTGTGCCCAAGCAGGAGAAGAGCAGGCACTTTTTTTTTTGCAGTTTTTGGTAGGGGCTGGGTTTGAACCCACCACCTCCAGTATATGGGGCGGGTGTCCCACTCCTTGAGCCACAGGCACCACCCCAGACACTCTTTCAAATGACCTCAATACAGCCAGGAGGGGAAGCCGAAAGTGACCAGGAAGATGCATAAGTCCTCAGAATACAAGAAACCCAGCTGTGGGACTAGCCTGCCCCCAGAACAACTGATAAAAAGCTCAAGGAAATTTCATCTACAGAGGGTCAGGATGAGGGCCCTCCCTGGCATCTGGATAAAATCTGTTCACTAATATGGACAAGCTAGATAGGTATATGCTGGTAATCTCACCTACCTACTAACCACGCCTCCTAACTGAACACAGTAAAGAGCCCTTACCCATTTACTTCATTTTCTATCTTAAGTTCCTGGGCAAAGTTTCAAACTGAACTATTATGTGCCAATAATCTTAAAGCAAGCATGACACTACAAATAAAATATTAAAAGTTCTGTTACTTCCTTTTGTATGAGTTTCCCAAAGTGTTGTCTACTAAGGAAATACCTAAGATGTTTGGATAAAATTGTAAGTTTGAGCTATACCCACTACATCAAAAACTCTTTGGGTGAGGCAAAAGATCCTCATACACCCTAACAACTGGGAACTACCCCGTTAGCTCCACCATCTCCAAAGTGGGCCCTTTGAGTATTTATAATGATCCCCAAGGATGCGAACTCCCTGCACAAATATTTATTATCTAAAAATAAAAGTAAGAAAGATAGGTTTGCTCATATTTAATACCTACACAGTTTGGGCCAGGCACCTTGCTGTGAAGTAACTGCTCTCAGGTAAATTCTGTACCGGAGCGGCCTCAACGCTCTCGCCCTCCCAGATTCAGTGACCGGCAGCCTTTGTGAACTACTGATGTTACTTCCTTTGGAATGCCATCATGTTATTTCATTTATAAAAATAAGAACGTTAAATAGTAGAATATTTATGATGTTCTGTAATGACAAGAGAAGCAACCAAAAAATTATTGTCTACCACAATTATTTTCACTGATTAGTTCAAGCCAAGAGCTTGAAATTTGTCACCTTAAATATGAGTGAAACATTGTCCTTCTACAAGAAAATAAGAGTTCCAAAACTGTCCTCTTTGCTGGATAAGGTAATCTGTATCAAGCAAAAATTTTTTTTTTGACAAAGTAAACTTATTTAATAAGTCCCTTCATGATAAAGCTGATGTTTTAATGCATAAACAACCAACTTGTTTTCCACATAAAATGGAGCATTTTGTAAATGAATGCTTTGGAATACTCACATTCTTATGTGGTTTTCTTGCTAAAAATTATGGATGTGCACTTCATGTAAAATTTTCACATCTTCACATTCCAAGTATTTAGAAACCATTTTAGCTTCTGAAAATAAAAAAGGACGAGAAGATTCTATAACTTTTTGTTTTAACATGGAATGACAATTTTTCATTGGAATCCCAAAAAAGTATTGATGGTAAGAAATGTGAAAATTTAGGGGCCAGGCATAATAGCTCATACCTATAATTCCAGCACTTCGTTTTTTGGTTTTTTTTTTAAGAGACAGAATCTCACGTTATTGCCCTGGGTAGAGTGCCATGGCATCACAGCTCACAGCAACCTCCACCTCCAAATCCTGGGTTTAGGCGATTCTCTTGCCTCAGCCTCCCGAGTAGCTGGCACTACAGGCACCTGCCACAATGCCCAGCTATTAATCCTAGCACTTTGGGAGGCCAAGTCTGGAGGATCACTTGAGACAAGGAATCTGAGACCAGCCAGGACCACAGATAGACGTGGTCTCTACAAAAAACTAAATTAAAAAAAAAAATAGCCAGGTTGTAGTGTGTTCCTGTAGTCCCACCTACTCAGGAAACTGAGGCAGGACGATCATTGAGCCCAGGAGTTTGAGGTTGCTGTGAATTATGATGTGTCATGGACATTAGCGTGGGCAAGGAGTGAGACCCTGTCTCAACTAATAATAAAATAATTCTAGTTCTTTTTTTAAAAAGGAAATGTACAGATTTGGCATTTTCAATTTTAAAATTTACAGAATTGATAGATGATTTATTTGTGAATTCTACCCTTAATAAACATAGCCAGTGAGACGTCTTTTTCTGTTTTGGTGTTATATGTGTGTTTTCTTTATCAGCTATGACAGTAAAAGCAAGTGCTGAAATAAACTCCCTTTGAATTGACCTTCAAATAACCAGGTCACAAGTGTTAGTCCAGATGTAAAAGAAAGCAAGCTATTCCATTTCTATTAATAACAACACTATATTTTCAATGAAAGCAGAAAGTTTGCTGTATGTTCAAAATTTTATTTGTGCTTATACTTCTTTTAGTGTGTTTGTCTTAAATACAATGTACAATAATTCACTATATAATTTTTGAAATAAAAATAACATTGGGGGCACCTGTGGCTCAAAGGAGTAGGGCGCCAATATGCTGGAGGTGGTGGGTTCAAACCCAGCCCCGGCCAAAAACTGTGCAAAATAATAATAATAATAATAACATAATTTGGAGATGTGTACTTTTAACTGCTTTGCTGATCAGTGTGACAATGTGCTATTGCTTCAGATGATGGCATTTTAGTTGATGTGGCTTGTTTTCTTGTTAAATTAGGCAAAAACGTCCTTTTCCAAGCCCTTCAATACAAAACCATCTTATTTACATTTAAGCATCTTGGTAAAGTTGACTTTGGTGAGACTTTAACACCTGTGACGTCCCAGTTTTCTCACACCAGCCTCTGATATGCCTAACGTTGAAGAATCTGGTCCCACAAAGCCCCGACTTGTCTATAGGGATGACAGTTTATTGATGCTGTGATAATCACATCTGTGTGAAATTTCTTTTCACATCTATGGCTTCCAACAGTTTCAGGGAAGGAAAATCTATAAGCTATCCAAACACCTTTTGATTCAGATGACAGTCTCAAGAATTGTTGAGTCCAATTTAAGTTTTTATAGTACCATATTTTCAAGTGCCCGAGGCTCCCGTTGCTAAAAATGTTTCCTTTTGTTTCCCCCAAACACCAACGCATCTTTCCAGACGCCTCCCGTATGAGTTTTAAGCTTCCACTCACAGCTTGGTTTGTTTCCCTGGAGATGCGCCACTCTCAGGAACAGTGTTCCTACCTGTGTGTCTACTGACATGATTTTAATCAGAAATAAAAAGGTATGAACAGGCTTAACATAAATGGAAAAAAAAAAAATTCCCAAAGAGCCTAACAGCCTGTCTCCTCCTTGTTACTCTGTGTTGGTACGAAGGGGGCATTTTACAGACAGCCCCTAGTCTCTGTAGGCTGAGCCTGGGATCTTTTCTACCCCTATGGAAAGATTTGATAGATTAAACGCAGGCTTAGAATGCACAAAATGAGCATTTGTCTGCCACACCCTGTCCCTTCCCCATAGCTGTAACTCTCTGGTCTTTCAAATATAAAAGAGGTTTTTAAAAGGTCTACTTTACAAGGTCAGTGAAATGAGCTGTGAGAAGTGCCTTGTACATAGAGAGGCTGGCAGAGCCTACTGCCCATCTGACCACCCTGTCCCTGTGCACAGAGAGGCCGGCAGAGCCCTAGTGCCCACCTGACCGCCCTATCACTGTGCACAGAAAGGCCAGCAGAGCCCTGGTACCCCGTCTGACCATCCCATTCCTTATACTATCCTCTGGCCTCTCCTCCTAGGCAATTTCTCAATAGTGGTAACTCATCCCTATAACTTCATCCAGTTCCAACATCCTTAGAAATATTATCTGCCAAAATCTGCAAACTGTCTGATTTTCATAGATTCCATTTGCTGTTGGTTTGGTTTACGTAATGAGATCAATAATTTGGGAAACATTAACTGAATGGGTAGTTCATGACCCCATCGATAAAGTTCCTCTGCACAGCTCCATCATGAGTAGCAGCCCTGAGGCTCACTGCCCCAGGAGGCCAACAGTGGGTTGACAAGCATGTAGAGTAGAAGGGAAGAAGTCAGTCACATCCTGAAGAACTTCCTGTTTGGCAGGTAAAGACAGCTGAAGGGCTGGGGTGCCAAGTGCAGAGACGGTGGGACTGCAGGCTGCACATTACAGCTTCAGAGCCCTTTTAGCGAGGCAGTGGCCTCTAAACATGTGAGTGCGTGATGCTGAAATTCCACAGGTTTTGCCCCATTCGCTATCAAACCTTCTAAGGGCAAACCAGCTGCTGTAGTTTGGAGCAACTGCAGCAAAACAGAAATTAGGTGGGGACTCTGGGGAGAGAGAGGGGGAAGGCAGCTCTCCCCCAGAGCCTCCTCTGGTTCCACAGATCATGACAGATACTTGAGCATTCACACTTGTTCCAGACAAGGAAGCAGCTAAGAGTGGAAGCCAGTGGGCCTGACACAAAGCCACTTGCTGAGAGGTGAAGGGACCTGAAGCACAATGCCTGGTGGACATCCCAGCCAAGTCTCAGAGAAGTGGCAGCAACAGCAGATCCAAGACAGGCTGGGCCAGGAGGGGAAGGCAGACACTGGCCTTGCAGAGCCTGAAAGAGGAGTGCCACTGGCCCAGCGCACGGTCACACGTGCTGACAGGTGCACTCTGGGAGAAGATTTTCATGCTATGAATCTAACAAAGGGCTGAACACTAGAATCTGCAGAGAACTCAAACTAATCAACAAGGAAAGAGCAGAAAAAACCATTTTTAAAAGTAGGCAAGAGGGGGGGCAGAGCCAAGATGGTGGACAGCAGCCAGCTTTTTACAGAAGCTCCCATCCAGAAGGAGGCTGAAAGGACAGAAGTTTAGCTAATTAGCTGATGGTTTGGAACAGAGCCAAGAGAGAAGATTGAGGAGCACACTTCAACCTTCCTGAGACGAGCTGTGACCCCAAAAATACAACCAAAAGGTACAGAATCCACCACCAAGCGGACAAGAGTCCCCTCCCCCGCAACAAGGGCTCGCAGTTTACGCCATGCTAACAAGCGAGCAGAGTTCAAACTTCCTCCCACTCTATCCCACGGGAGAAACCCCCTAAAAACTGGACTTCCTACCCCTGCTGGCATGCCACTGCACCCTCTGGGCAGGCACAAAACTGGAAATCTGTATAACTCTGTATATATTCCCCACCTGCAACATTGAACTCTGAGGAGTCCCCACCCACCCACTCCGAGATCCGGAGGTTTATTACCTATGGAGTTCTGATTCCTGGGGTTCTCCTTGGGAAAGGTGGAGGGGTGAGGGGTTGATGCTGTTCTGTGCTGACTATGGTGCGGGCATGAGGAAAGGAGATTGGCCCAGGGCCACCAGGTCAGCTGCGGTGGAGTCCTGAGTGGCGGGCTGATGCCATTGACCCATCCCAGCCCCACC
>CAUYQV010131082.1:0-10852 GCA_963574575.1 Galagoides demidoff
CTGATCACTGGGTCTTCAAAAACAGAGCTTGTTTTCGTGGCTGGAGCAGCTTTGATCAGTTGAGTCTTCTTGAGCTCCCGATCATACTTCTCCTCTTCAGTTAGCTCGGCCACAGGCTTGTGGAAATGTTCCTTGTCAATCTTGGGATCCCTATACTGCCGACCATAGCGACTCCACTGCACCTGGGTTACGCTCGGAAGCCGTAAGACAACATGCTGTACGCCCAGCGCCAGGCCGGACCACCTTTGCACAGAGCTCACGGCGGAGGCAGCCATCTAGGCAGGCTCTCTACTTTATTTTCACAGAGGGAATGTATTTCTGCATTATAATTTGTACCATCTCCCTTTTCATCTGTGATTGCGGTTATTTGAGTCCTTTATCTTCTATTTTTAGTATTCTTACTAGTAGTCTATCAATTTTTTGTCCTTTCGAAGGACCAACTTTTTTGTTTCATCGAACCTTGGTATAGTTTTTGTGGTATCCATTTCATTTAGTTTTGCTCTGAGCTTTGTTATTTCTTTTCCTCTGCTGACTTTGGGTTTGTTTTGTTTTTTCTTCTTGGTTCCTTGAGATGTGACATTTGGTTGTTAATTTGTGATCTTTCTTTTTGATGAAGGCATTTGAGGCTAGGAATTTTTCCCTTAGGACTATTTTTGAAGTATCACATAGATTTTTGAAAGCTTGTGTCCCTTTGTCATTCAGTTCAAGAAATATTTTGATTTCCACATTAATTTCACTATTGACTCAAGGATTGTTTGGCAGCATATTGTTTAATTTCCATGACTGTGTGTACAATTGAATATTTCTCTTGGAATTGACTTCTAGTTTTATTTCACTTTGGTCTGAGAAGATACATGGTATGTTTTTGATTTTTTTTTTTGAGACAAGGTCTCACTTTGTCACCCTCAATAGAGTGTCATGGAGTCACAGCGCACAGCAACCTCAAAGTCTTGGGCTTAAGCAATTCTCTTGCCTCAGCTTCCTGAGTGGCTGAAAGTACAGGTGCCCGCCACAAAGCCTGGCTATTTTTCATTTTTATTTTTTTACTTTTTTAAAAAATTAAATCATAAACACATAGATCATGTATACGTTAATGCATTTATGGGATACAGTGTGCTAATTTCATATAGAATTAGGAATGCTTACATTACACTGGTTAATATATACCTCATCTCGTTTACTTAATTATTGTGTTAAGACATTTATACTCTATACTTAATAGATCCAACATGTACCCTTGCATTATGCACCATAGGTGTGATCCACCATTCACCCTCCCTTGATCTGACCTCTCTTCTCCTCTCCCATCCCCCCTCGTCCCTGCTTCATCCTGGGCCATAATTGTGATCTATTCTTCATATGAAAGTGTAATTGTAAATTGGTTTCATAACTGACTATTTTTAAGACACAGGGTCTCGCTCTGGTTCAGGCTGGTCTCAAACATGTGAGCTCAGGCAATCTGCCTGCCCTAGCCTCCTAGAGTGCTAGGATTACAGGTGTAAGCCACAGCACCTGGCCCTATGATTTTGATTTTTAAAAATTTATTGAGACTTGTTTTGTGGTCTAATGTGTGGTCAGTCTTGGTTCTATTTTCTAAGAAGAGTATATATTCAGTAGTTTGGGGGTAGGATGTTGTATACATGTCTGTTAGGCCCATTTGTTGTAGAGTCACTTAATTCCAGTGTTTATTCATTTTCTGCTTTGATAATCTGTCCAGTTTTGGCAGTAAGAACATTGACATACTAGGCAATTAAGATGTTACTATTTATTTCTTAGTTTAGATCATGTAATTTGCTTTGTGAATCTGTATGTTCCTATGTTAGATGCATATAGATTTAAGATTGTTATGTCATCTTGTTGAATTGCTCCCTTTACCATATATAATGACCATCTTTCTTTTTTTTCTTTTTTAACTGCTTTTTATTTAAAGTCTATTTTGTCTGATATAAGTGACCTTTTTGGTTTTGGTTTCCATTTATTTAGAATATATATATTTTTTAATTTTTGGTAGAGGCTGGGTTTGAACCCACCACCTCCGGAATATGGGGCTAGCATCCTACTCCTTTGAGCCACAGGCACCACCCTAGAATATTTTTTTCTTATCCCTTTATCTTGAATATGTTTGTGTCTTTGTGGATTAGTTGTATTTCCTGGAGCCAGTAGAAACTAGGGTTGTGTTTTTCATCCATTCAGCTGGTCTATGTCTTTTAAGTGGGGCAATCAGACTGTACATGTTGAATGTTAGCATTTGTGTGTGGGATGCTTTTCTATTCATCATGTTGGATGATAACTTTTTGTTTTGTTTTCCCTCTTGTGCTATTGTTTCATAAGAGTTGTGAGCTCTAATTTTTGGCCCTTTTCATACTGATTGATATCTATTGTGCTGTTCCATGTATAATGCATTTTTGTATATTTTTTGTAGGGAAGTCTACTTCTTCTGTTTCAAAGTAGAACTCGGCTACCACATCTGTACTGGTTTTTCCAATATTCTTGTCTTCAGTCCAATTGGCTTTTATTTCTTCATCATTTTTGAAACTTAGTTTGTTAGGATACAAAATTCTTGACTTGAAGTTGTTCTGTTTCAGCAGGTTAAAAACAGGGCCTCCGTTCCTTCTCCCTGAGAAATCTATGATTAGCCTGATGGGTTTTCCTTTATAGTTTACTTGTTGTTTTCATCTTTCAGCTTATAGAATTTTCTCCTTCATTTTGGCTTTGGCCAAGTTGATGATTATGTTTCTTGGAGATGTCCTATCTGGTATCAATCTTCTTGGTGTTTGAGGACCATCTTGTGTCTGGATATTTGAATCTCTGAAGATACCAGGGAAGTTCTCTTCAATAATTCCCTCAAATAGGGAATTTTTCATGCTTTTTGCTTTTTCGTCTTTTCCCTCTGGGATACCTATAATTTGTATCTTTGCTTATTTCATGTAGTCCTATAGTTCTCTGGATGATCATTCTTCTTTTTTCCTTTTCTTGCATCCTTTAGTGACTAGGTTAGTTCAAAAGCCTTTTTTTCAAGCTCTGAAGTTTCTTCTCATCTGAAACCTCTTCTCTCAAACTCATGGTTGTTGTGTTTACAGTGCACCTATTCTCCTTTGCTACAAACTCTTCTACTAAGTAAGAAGTAGAAGAAACTATGGATAGTGCTTTTTTGTTCTACTCTGGATGAATAACTGGTGAGAGGGGACAGATACACTGAGAGTGTGTAACATAGCTGTTCTCCTGTGTTGCAATATTCCCCTGTGGTTGTCACAGTTTGAACCAGTTCCGGAGAGTATTTGTTCAGATTGGTAGGTTGGTCCCTAGGCTGCCGTTAAAACCTTGGGCAGAGGGCTGGGCAAGTCCCTCTCCACAGAGGCAGGTTATGTGACCTGGGCAGCACTTGGGCGGGTCGTAGGACCTTGGTTGGGGCCTGAATGCATCATAGGATTGTAGCCATGGTAGCTACATGTGAGAGCATGTAGAGAGTGCATGTGAGAGCACCTGCCCTCCCTGCTTCCCTTCTGACCTGGCAGGGGTAAGGAGAGGAGGCTGTAGTGGAGCCAACTGCTCTGCAGACTGGTTGGTGTGGGGCTGAGAGTGCCATTGGTGTCTGTTGCAGCAACCTGGGGCCATAAGCTGGCAGGACCCCACTGCACCCACTCTGCAGTCTATAAGTAGCTCCATGATAAGTTCTGAGGCCCGCTTGCAGTTTGGATTTCAGTGTCCTCTGGGGAGTGTGGAACCCCAGAAATCTCCCTTAATCCTTCCTATGGATGGATGACTTCCCCAGGTACCTTCTGATCTTGCTGAGCAAACCATTCCACCTCTCATCCCCCAGATTTTGGTGTCTCCAGTTACCTTGCTGATAATTCATAATGCTCTCAGTGAGATGACCGGTCCACAGGTGAACCTTTACTTGCAGTTTGGATCCTCTCCTTGACAGTGATGAGATAGGCTGTTTCTAGTACACTATCTTGGCCCCAAGTTGAATATGAAATTTTATAATATTTCATTTTAAAAAAGGTAAATTTGGTCCAGGCATGGTGGCTCACAACTATAATGTGAACACTCTGAGAGGCCGAGGTGGGAGAAGTGTTTGAACTCAGGAGTTTGAGGCCAGCATAAGCAAAGTGAGAGCCTGTCTCTACGAAAAATAAAATAAAAAGAAAGATTAGCCAGTCATCGTTGTGAGCACCTATAGTCCCAGATACTTGGAATCAGAGTATCCCACAAAAATCCTTGTGGAAAGCCTCAAGAAAACTATGGGGATGGGCCTTTTGTCTGTCCTGTCCTGCCCTACCTCCAGTCCTGTCTGCGGGCCCAGATGCTCATTTCCAAGCATGGCCTCAGGCTGGCTATCTCCTAAGATTGTTTTCTGACTGGACCTGGCACTCCTGGTGTGGTCCTTGAGCTGTTCTGTTTTCCCTGCCCTGCCCCTGGCTTCTGATACCCTTCAGGTTCTGGGTCTGCTGCCAGGTGTTTGGACTATGGGTTTTTCTTTTCCTTTTTTTTCTTTTCAGCAGTCAGGTTCTTGGTCTTGCAGGTGATTGCCTTGTTTGTTTTTACTCAGAGCTCACCTTGTATTTTGGGTCTGGAGGTGGCGTTGGGCTGCCAGAGGGGCCAATCTTGTCTACAGAGGTTTGGGGGCAGCAGAGTGGATTTAACCCTGAGTCTGAATGCCTTGGGTCAGGCATGTGTTCCCTAACATCCCTCAACTGCCCTGCTCCATCATCCCCTTTATCCTGGCCAAGTTCACATAGTTACCTTGATTTTCTGGCCCCAAAGCCTTTGAGCAGGTCGTCCTTGTTCCAGATCTTTCTGCATAAGCACTGTAGACTGCCTCTGGCTCCTCTAGCTTCCTGACTTGTTTTACTCCACTGCCAGTGGCTGTGGCCCAAAAGCAAATAAAAATGTTTTCCTAATATGCTCTTATTTTTCATGACCCATCAAAAAATATATGTTCCTCCTCTCCAAAACCTGAACATTAGCTAGTGTCTGCTTCCGATATATCACAAAGAAGGTGAGAGTGACTCACTGCTGTTACATGCTCATCTAAGCAGTGTGTTGGGATGGAAATGCTCTAGGTCTCTCTGTGTGGGCTGTCCTAGCCTGCTGAAGTCTGCTCCTGGCCTATAACTCTGCGGTATTGATTGTAATTTTTTACTTGACTTTTAAAGTGACCTCAAAGGCTTTTTGCATCTACATGTGATGTGTACCCCTACCAGGGTAAGGCTTGTCTCCATAGAGAAGGCTCACCTACCAGGCACTTCCTGTGGCGTTCATCTTATTCTCTGGTTATCTCAAAAGGACCAGCCAGCATACTTTGTCTTTCCAGTGTGATGGTGAAACCTCCTAGAAGAGGGAATTTTTTTCCTGAAGATCTTTTTTATTCTTTATGGAATATAGTCCTGCTTTAGGTATATAGTGGGTTTTTGGGAAGAATGGATACTTTTAAAAATAGACTTTCATTTTTATTAAAAAGTTAGGAAAATAAAAATGTCAATGATATTTATCATGTTGAATTTCCCAACTTGGCACTTGTTTAAAGGTTCAGAATGAGAAAAATTATTCATCCCCTTTATTATCATTTACCATTTAATGACATGATAATTTAAATTGGAATTCGTTTCTTAACTCCATCTGCTAAAAAAAAGAAAATCAGTAAAAGTAGTAACACAGTCTTGGAACCCAGAATTAGAGCTCCAAGGTGGTGGGTAATTTTCCTTCTTTATTATAATTTTAAACCTGGCCACTGGCATAAATAAAATGACTTTTGTCCTCATGACAGTGTAAATGTGGCATTACCTTATCTATTCAAAGGACTTCAGAACTATTGTCTGTTTTTAGGAGAATATTCCAGTCACTGAACACCCATAGACACTATCAAAAGCCAATAATTATTTAATAGTTCTTACATGTTTCTCCGTACCATCATTTACCTTTGTTTCATGCTTCCAACTAGTTGCTTTCCTTGAAGGCTGGAGGTGGCTCATGCCTAGTGATGGAGTTTACTTTAGTTTTTTTTTTTTAATTTTCTTTATCAAATATTTTCAAATATTAACATCTTATATATTTTCATTCGTTTAATCCTCATAGCTTCCTATGAGGCAGGTATCCAGTAATATAACTCATTTTACAGATGAGGAAAGTGTTGTTGCACAAGGTTGCACAATTAGCTTGTTACATGACCAGGATTCTGACTCAGGAGACCTGGCTCCACAATCTGTGCTCTTAACCAAAAATGCTGTTATGTCTGAACAATCTTTGTTATTGGGGTTTAAATGGAACAGAATTTTAGTGTCATGGAGGGAAGGGAAGAAGACAATGTCTTCCTCCTTCTTACTCTCAGTCAGGGCTTGAATATATGTATAGAAGTCTACAATCTGTTTTTTTTTTTTTTTGACAGCCTGAAGCTGTCCCCCCTGGGTAGAGTGCTGTGGCATCACAGCTCACAGCAACCTCCAACTCCTGGGCTCAAGCGAGTCTCCTGCCTCAGCCTCCCAAGTAGCTGAGACCACAGGCACCCATCACAATGCCTGGCAATTTTTTTGGTGGCAGCTGTCATTGTTGTTTGGTGGGCCCAGGCTAGATTCGAACCCGCCACCTAGGTCTATGTGGCTGGCGCCTTAGCCACTTGAGCCACAGTCACTGAGCCTGAAGTCTACAATGTTTAATGAGAACTCTCATGGCATTCAGCTTGCAATAAACATGTATTTGATTTCCAGCTCTTTGCAAAATGTAAATAAGATTTGTACTTGTTTGTCTTAGAGTAATATCTTGGCATACTCTCCAAGATGGCCAAATGAGAACTTAGAAGTTGCAGAAGTATACTTCATTTAATTGAAAGGCCATAAAATTAATAGAGTCTTTCTTCAGTGCCTTCTATCTCCCTCTCTATCTCTCTTTGGTTGAGTGGGGATTAGAAATTGGACTAATATGAGAAAAACAGGAGTCTGTGAAGTGTCCTATCTGATATTGGCAGCACCCTGAGCTGAATGAGGTTACACAGATTGCATAACTAACAGAGATAGGGTTTAGGATAGGAGAAAGGATTCAAAATAAATGCTAAATTGAGTTTGTACGTGGAGGACAGAGTTCATTTTAAATTTGGAAATATTCAAGGAGATTGATACTTTTTTGTTTGTTATCTAACACCCAAGAGCCTGAATTATAATATCAAAACTCAGGTGAAACAGCTGTGAATTTTTTTTTTTATTTGTAAAATAGATCTGAAAAATATATATAATTTTTTCTGCAGATGTAGGAATATTTAGTTGTAGAGACACCCAGCATATGGAAATCAAATAAATGTTTATTGTAATTAGAAGGATTATTATTGAAAATTTCTAATTGTTAACATGTTATTTAATTATGTGGATTACATACTTGAGAACAGGGAAAAACTCTCACATTTTCTAACTTCAGATATTCGTTTTGATTATAGTCACACAAGGAAAATATTTATTATTCCATTTGGGGAAGGCATTAGACCTGGAAAATGAGGGGGCAACTGTAGGATGGAACTAATCCAGTCCACTCTTTAAATGTATTTTAGTTTAATCTCTTGGATATGGGACCAGAGGCTAAAGAGTTAGTTTCTGATCACCCCGTTCACGACATGGCCAAGGCGAGTAAGGCCAGGAGCAGTGAGATCTTCATTTAGATCCCATTAAAGAGGCGAGTTTTTGAGATTAACTTGGATTCCCCTCTCTGTTGAGTGCTAGGGAGATGCCACTGTCATGACTCATAGGCTCCCCCTCCATGGTGCATGAATTTGTAGAGGTCTTTAGAGCTAGTTCACATGTCACTTGATCCTTGGTGATCTGGAGATTTAGCAATATGACCAGGTGCCAAGGATGTGAAGTAGAAAACCTGTGGATTCCCTTGGCTAGGGCTCTAACTCTCAAGGCCCAGCAGGGATGTGCTCTACTTCCAGAGCCAGCAAGAGGCACTCACTCTTCTTTTAAGAGAGCACTGATGCTGTAATGTGCCTGTCCCCGTTTACCTAGTATTCTTTCTGATTCCTGAGGTTTTCCAGGATCTATTATGCCCTCCATTCTCTGGGAGGGACATCCTATACATTTTAATCTTGAAGAATACATCAGGTAAACAAAACAGCATGGAGTTTGTATTCTGGAAGATCTGAATCTAAATCTGGTAAACATCACTGTCACCATCTGCTGTGTGTTTGGGGACCAATGTGAATGTGAATGTCTTTCTGTGTGTCTTTTCTGGATGTGAATGTCTTCTTCTGTGAAATGCACTCACAGCACTAACATGTGGGATGGATGAGAGGATGAATTAGCCCAGGTGTACGTGGTGGGGCTTAGTAAGCCTCAGGCTCCCTTCCCCTTTTTACCCGCTGTCATCTGTAGGCTGACCTGCACCTCTGTACTTCCTCATGGAGAGGAACAGGGCTGAGGAGAGGCTTGAGCATCCCCTGTCCAAGACTGGTGCAACAGTGTTCATCTCTTTATCAAAATCATAAGTTTCACTGACTTTTTAACCCAACCCCTTTTCTCTTAGAAAAATCCTTGCATTAAAAATGAGGAACAAATTTTAAAATGTCATCGGAGACATATATAAAAAATATGGGAGGCTCTAGACTAGTGTTTTTCAACTTTTTAAAAAAAATCTCACAGCATACTTGAACCTATAGTTAAATTTCCACAGCACATTTAAATTATATAGATAAAAAAAAGTAAAAAAAAAGAATATACCTTTTTTGATTTATTTATTAACATTTATTATTAACAAAATGCACCATCATGGCCAAAAAATAAAACAAAACAATTTATTATAATTTGTAATAAAAAGATAACAATTAAAATTATTAAAACTTTTATTTATTTTTCTGTTTATTTTAATTTAACATTTAACGAGTTATTTGAGCTTAACTTTTTTTAGAATATCTTCTTTGCAAGGTCAATTTTGAACAGGCATACTCTTAAATCTTCTTCCAAGGATTCTAACCATGATTGATTTTTGTTTTTAATATTATTCATTGCAGAAAATCTCGCTTCACACAAGTAAGATGTTGAGAATGAAAGAAGTATTTCTATTGCCTTTTTGGTAATATTTGGAAATTCACCCTTGAGAGATAACCAAAAGGTTGTAATATCTGTTATTGAATATTTTAATTGCAATCCTCTGTCATTTCTTATTCTGTTAACTCTTCCTCTTCTGTACTATTTGAATTTGCTGACGTACATGCCCTTAAAACAAAGGAATTTCTCTCTCAATCCAGAGACATGATGTTGAATGTAGTCGCAGGAAAATGTTTTCAAAATTTGTGTACAGTAAATCTAAAGTTTGTAGAATTTGTCTAATAAAGTTTTTTATCCAGTTTGTACCTTTTCACTAGTTCAAACATTTCTACCATGTTTTCTCTTTTAATCCTTTCCTTCCAAGCAGTAATTTTTCCCTGAAAGCATTAATTTTATTTGTAGATGTGAGAATATTTTCATAATTTCCCTGCATATGCTTATGAAGAGTATTCAAATACTGAAATAAATCTGCAAGAAGTGCAACCTTATTATGCCAAACCTGTCACAAAGTAAATCACCTAATTTAGAATGTTGCATTTTTAAAAAGTTTGACATGTCTTCTTTTAATTCATAACATCTTGATAGAACCCTTCCTCAAGATAACCATCTCACTTCCATATGAAATAAGAGCTGCTTATGAGAAGAATCCATTGAGGAACATAATTCTGCAATCAGCTTGATTGCAATGTCCTGCTTTTTGTATAATTAATAATTTTAAAAGGGTCACATAGGACCTTTTGTAATTCAGGCAGTAATGAGTTTGATGCTAGCACTTCTCTGTGTAGAAAACAATGCGTAAAATTAAGTTTTGGAATTTTTGAGCAATTTTTTTATATCTCCAGACATAGATGGGGCTCCATCCGTACAAACACGTGGGAATTCCAAGACAAGTTATTAGAATTAAGGCAATTAGAGATCAAATTGAAAATATCTTGGCTCTTTGTTATTGTTTGGAGTGGTCAACAAAATAAAAGCTGTTCTATGATTTCTTCTTTATAGACAAGTCTACTGAATGCTAAGTTGGGGTTTACCACTGATACCAGTAGATTCATCCAACTGAATTGCAAACAAGTTTACTTCTTTGAGGTGAGATGTTACTTGAAATTCTATATTTTCAGATAAATCCTTAACATGCTGAGAAATCGTATTATCTGAAAACAGAATTTTTAAGATTTCCTTTTTGTATTCTTTTGCAAACATTGTTTTTTACAATTGTACAGCAGGACGGTAAAATAACAGATCCTGCAATTGTATGAGATTTCATGGTCTTAGCTATGATTTCTGCAACTGCAACTGTGCAACTTGCTTCTTTATCTGATATCATTGCAGATTTGGTCCATAGTTTTGCTTCTATTATTGAGTGCAAGTCGTTTGAAATATTCCTTCCACTGGCTTTCCCGACGAGTAAGATTGTCTGGATTGTAAATGTCTCTGTAATTTGTTAGAAGCCACAGCTTCATTTGCTAATGTTTTGCAGGAAATTACGCATGTGGGACATGGTGGATTTTCTTTACTACATATGAAACTGAATGATAAATAATCTTTATTATATTGATGACTAATTGTTTTTAATTTAGTTGTTGTATTTAGTGCACTAGCGTTGCCTTCTAGGTTTTGTTTCTTTTTCTTTTCTTTTCTTTCTTTTTTTTTTTTTTTTTTTTGAGACAGAGCCTCAAGCTGTCCCCCTGGGTAGAGTGCTGTGGCATCACAGCTCACAGCAACCTCCAACTCCTGGGCTCAAGCGAGTTTCCTGCCTCAGCCTCCCAAGTAGCTGGGACCACAGGCATCTGCCACAACACCTGGCTATTTTTTGGTTGTAGCCA
>CAUYQV010131083.1:0-10742 GCA_963574575.1 Galagoides demidoff
TTTTCCACCATTGTTCATCTACTGAGAACTTGGGGGTTTTGTGAAACTTGGGACTTTTTTCCTTGTACCTGAAGCTTGTTCTTGGCAACTTTAGGAGGAAGAAGGGGGCCTGGGAACATGTTCTTGGCCACCCTGGGGGGAGGAGGGACTTGCCTTGTTCCTGGAGTCAACTGGGGTGGGGGGAGAAGGGAGGAGGAGAGAAATGGGCTGGAGAGGGTGGGGGGAACAGGTGAGGGCTGGGGAACAGGAGTGGGCAGGGGAAAGACGGCTGGGTTACAACACTCTATGTTCTCAAATGCAGTGAGAGCAAGCAGCCCCCCTCTCAGGTCCTGTGCAAGATCCAGGAAGAGTTTACTGACAGCCAGCATGTAACTCAGAGAAACACGTGGAGGGTTAAGCAGTGTCCAAAAGTGCATGAGAAAACCAACACGATCATATAACATAATTTGAATCAAAAACTAGAATTCTCCTTTTTTACCTCTCAATTCAAAATAAGTCAATTTTTCTGAAGGCATTTTTCTGAATTATTGCCTGTGTACGAAGGTAGTTTAATTGAGATAGTTGTCTATTTCTTAGGAATTTGTATTACTACTACAATAGATGAAAGCAAGGGCCACTTGTGCATTTACCTTTCTATAGCTAATAATTATCAAGATTTGTGTAGTTGTAAAATTTTAATGGGAGAAAAATTTCCTTAAGTTAGCTACTCACAAAGTACACACACACACACACATTTTTTTTAAATTAAGATAACATGTACTCTTACTTTTGTTTTCCCTTATTAAAGGATGCTTTTCCAAGGTAACTGTGTAATGAAATTCATCGTTTCTGGGCTCTAATTAATAGGTGTCAGAGTTTTAAAAAATAATTTACCATTTCATTGAAACTTTTTGATATATCAAACTAATATTGCATGTATTTTAGTTGAAATTATTGAAGCAAGTGTAGATTCACACACAGTTATAAAAAGTTAAGATAATACAATAGGATCCTGTATATACTTAACCTGTTTCCAACAAATATTGTAAAAATAGTGTGTGTGTGTGTATCTATTTAAAAACAAAACTAAGGATATTTTAACTCAATTTTAAAGAGAAGAATACTGATCACAGAGAATACATAACTTGTTCAGGTGACACAGTGAGCCGGACTGTGCATTCAAAGGCAGATCTGTCTCCTCACAGAAGCCACACCTTTTCTAATGACACAGTTTGAATTTACAAAGAAAGTATATGACAGCTTTCCAACAAGTGCTTGATGCACACCGGAGAATATGTGAAGTGTCAGATCAACAACAGTCACTACCTTAGACAGGAAGAGTCCTGAATTCTTATGAAATAAGTCATGCACGACCTGTACCCTTGCATTGTGCCCATTAGGTGAGGTCTCACCAAATACCCTCTATTAAGAGTATAAATGTCTTAACACAAGAAATAAGTAAGTGAGGTGAAGGTTATGTTAACCAGTGTGATGTAAGCATTCCAAATTGTATATATTATCAGCACATTGTATCCCATAAATGCATTAATATACACAGTTATGATTTAATGAAAAAATAGAAAGAAAAAAAAGTTACACATGAAAAAGAAAAACTTATATTTAGACGTCAGATTTTATAATACCTCCATCTAGAGACTTTGGAATGCACAATAATTACTGGGGAAATTTTGAAAAATGCAAAATTGCAATAATTTTTTCCCCTCAACTACTGAATAAATGTGAGATGATTATTTTTGCCACCCTTTGATCTATCCTAGACCTACAAATTCCTCAAGTCTTTCCTAGTGGCAGTATTTTTCCATATATGTTGTAAGCCAAGTAATATGTATTACCTGACAGAGTGCTGTTCAGTTTTCCAAACTGAATCAAGGCTCCCATTTCCATGGCCAGATACTAAATGGCAAAATCACTGGGAAACAACACAAAATCTTTAATACACTTTGTGGTAAGGCTGCTTCTGAGAAGCATTTCTCTAGGGCAGTAATTTTCCGTCGGTGTGCCATGGAAATTTTAAAGATAATTAATTAAATTACTTTCAAAAGAAGTTCAAAACACAGTGTCAGTTTACTCTTTTTTTTTAATCAACATAATTTAAATGTGCCATGCAAGTTTAACTATATGTTCAAGTGTGCTGTGAGATAAGAAAGGTTGAAAATGACTTTTCTAGGGTGTACTGTAAAACTTACAAATATTCACAAAGCTCACTCTGGGAGTGACTGCTGGACCTGCCATCCTAAGTTTACAAGCAGCAGGGAAGATACTGCCAGTGCTATGCTCACGAGGACTGTGACGCTGAAATGAAAGTATTGACCTATTCTTGGAAGGAATTGAGTCTTGTTGATTCAGGGTTCCCCATTCGGGGCTGGACAGGGACCCTTGTTTCCTACGCCTGGGCCATTAGGTGTAAGCTGGGCCTCCTCTGATGTGGATGTTCTGCTGTTTTGCCCAGAGCTGCAGGAACTGCATTTGTTAACATACTCATCAACACTGAAAAGGTGTCTTCCATCTACCAAGTCCTGGCAAGGTGTAATTCTGAAGACCTTATACCCCTAGACAAGAGACTTCCCACTTGGGTCTTTCCCTCTGCCAGAAGCTCTGGTGCTTTTTATTCCTCTATATTCCTTTCCATCTAATAAATCCTGTCTTACCACTGATCCTTCCAGGGGTTCATCAAATCTCTGAGCCCAAGAACCTCTTGCAAGAAGAAAGTCTGACAACATTGTCAGTCATGTTTTCTGGGTTTCTTGGTTTTCCACAGCTTTGGGAGGGAGATGGTTGCAGACTGGTCTCCCTGTTGATTAAAACCTTGTTCTGTTAGTAATGGCAAGGAACCCACATGAAGATTTTTATTATTCATCGCTCCATATTTTAAATATAAAACTCAGTCCTCACCAGTAACACTTTCTAAATAAATCTCAATTTACCTTGATGGTAGAAAATGTAGATGTCTTCCCATAATCAAGCTACACTTATTTTAACTGTGACATTAGTGAGATTATGACTCATTCAAACATGGTGGCTTCCTGAAAGTTAATCTGATAGAATTTCAGTACTGCTTGGTACATTATCCCTTATACCCTTACATATATCTTACCCACATAAGCCCTAGTTATTCTGCTAAAGAAGACAACAATAAACCCTTGATTATAACTACAATTAAGGATTATAATCCTTGATTTGAGGCTATAAATACTTTCCTTGAGTCATTGAGCTAGGTTGTAATATTTAATTTTTGCTCAGGTAGATAATGTTGCCTATCCCCAATCGCATCATCACAAGTGGTTTCCAAAGATGTGAGTACTATCAATTCCTCCATCAAGACAAAGAGTGCCATCAGGTTTTAAATTGTTGGATGTCTTACTGCTTTCAAAAATTGACCTTAATTATAAGTCTCCTACTGTGATTCCTAGTGGAAAAATGACCAGAGAAAAGTGAGCTGTGTACATGATGAGTTGCATCAGACTGTAGCTGAGGCCTAACCTTTCCAGCACACAAGGATTAATTTGATGCATACCAAGCATATTGGATTGCTGATATGTAGGAAAGGAAATGGAGATGGGGGAGTTTTCTGGAGCATGTCTGAATATACTTGCCCTAGAAAAGGAATATAGATAATTGAGACAGATATTTTTGATGCAGAGAATCTAAGATAAGAATATCAATCTCATTACCTACTCTACGCTGTATTGATGTGATTTTTTTTTTTTCTGAGACAGAGTCTCACTTTTTTGCCCTTAGTAGAGTGCCATGGTGTCACAGCTCACAGCAACCTCAAACTCTTGGACTCAAGTGATCTTCTTGCCTCAGCCTCCTGAGTAGCTGGGATTATAGGTGCCTGCCACAATGCCCAATTATTATTATTATTATTTTTTAGAGACAGAGCCTTATTTTGTTGCCCTTGGTAGAGAGTGGTAGAGTCACAGGTCACAGCAACCTCCAGTTCTTGGGCTTAGGCAATTCCCTTGCCTCAGCCTCCTGAGTAACTGGGGCTATAGGACCAGCTATTTTTTTTTTTTTTTTTTTAGTGATGGGTTCTTACTCTTGCTCAGGCTAGTTTCAAACCTGTGAGCTTAGGTGATCCACCCAGCTCAGCCTACCAGAATGCTAAGATTTCAGGCGTGAGCCACCATGCCTGGCCTACTGTGATCTTATTTCTATTACTGAGATGGTGCACAGTAGCTATTAATTGTCAATCAACATGCCAGTCAATGAAAATGACAGTTAGATGTCAAAATGTAAAGTTAAGACTTTCCCTTTATTTGTCAGTTAATAAGGGCTTGAGATTTTGAACAAAAATATACGTGGTTCACTTATGTGAGGGATCTCTTATTAAACTTTTTTTTTTTTTTTTTACCAAAATAAGTACTTTTTGAAGGAAATAAAAAGAAAGAATTGAAGTGACAAACATACAAAAGACAATTATAACACTGTTGTGCTGGCCACTAAAATTTCTATGACAAAAAAGCATTGGTAAAACTTTAGCTCAGAATTTTTTGTTGCCATTGCTAATTGACTGTATAACTCAAGCTACCACTTCAACAGGGCAAAGTAAAAAAGCTGGTCAAATACTTTTAAATCTGCCAATTATAATGTGAAAAGTAATAGCCACTCAGAAATAACAAAAAAAGCATATCATATCTCATCCTATTTTGTTTGAAAAGAAACTAGTTCAGAAAAAATTTTATACATAACCAATATCTTTATTATATAAAAGAGTGAAATTAATAAGTATTGAAATAATTAGAAATATTACAAAAATCAAAGCAAATAAAAAAATGAGGCCTATTAAATCATATAGATAGATAAACTGAGGGGCAATTAAGCCACACAAACTTATGCCTGAGAGATAACTAGGACACATTGAATAATATAAAAGCCAGCTTATATGTGAGCAAGGAAATAAGCCTCCAAGACAAGCAGAACTAGTCTGGAGTCCACATTAGTGGGAGAGTTGGGCAATTACTCTCTAAAAAGAATTTAGAGGATCAGGGCAGATCTGGGGCAGAAAAAAAACAGTTCCTCTGAAAAAGACAGTTAAAAAAGAAGAAAGTAAGCAAAAAAAATTCTGAAGCTGCAGAAACAAGAAAAAGTCAAACATTGGAAATAACCTTTTTTTGAAAAAAGAAATTAAAAAGATCCCTTCTCTAAATGAAACTCCATTTCACTATCCCCCCCCCCCAAAAAAAAGGATCATCCTGAATGGAGAATCCCAGAAAAACCATTCTGACTTTCCAGCTTCCTCCAATGAAGTCATATCTGTTACTTCAATTCAGGAAAAATCAAAGCCTCATAGAAGAACAGAGACATCAGGGAACTCTCAAAATAGCTGGCATAATAAAACAATCAAAATGTTATATTTGATTAAAATACAATAAATCAAATGTGAAGCAGAGAAAAACTGTAACTTACTCTTCTCAACCTGATTATTATTGATCTTCATTTGTAGAAATGAAACAACTTTCTCACTCAAAAAGTGAGTATAAAATTAATGGCAAAAAAAAGCATTAATAAAAACAATTGGCATAAGTTTATAAGGAGAATGAGAAGTGAAAGACAATATCATCTTATAAATGGTGATTAAATCAAATGCCCAAAAGGAAAAAAAAAAAATTGAATATATAGTAAGAGACATTAAGAAAGGAGGGAGGGGAGGAGGAAGGGGGATGGGTGGGGGGAGAGTGATTTGTGGGATCACCTCTATGGTTCATCTTACAAGGGTACAAGTGATTCTTCCTAGAAGTAAAATATAAATGTCTTAACACAATAACTAAGAAAATGAGATGAAGGCTATATTAAACAGTTTGATGAAAATATTTCAAATTGTATATGAAAACACCACACTGCACCCCAAGATTGCACTAATGTACACAGCTATGATTTAATTAAAAAAAATAAAAAGAAAGTAAGTAGAAACAGCAATGGAAACAAAACTAAGAAAGAAGTAAAAAAGATGCAAAGATATAGAAATATAATATAGGCCAATCCTGATGTGCATTAACTGGATCTCAGAAAAAGAAAAACAAAACATGAAAGAGAATTAATGTTTTAAACCATGACAAAAAAAATTCTGGAAAAAAAATGCCCTGAAACTACCAGTAGAACACAGTGAATGTATAACTAGGGAAACTGACAATGACAATCCACTCTGTTACATATTCTAGTAAATTTTTAGACCTTAAGGAAATTTAAAAAAAAATCCCTAAGGAAGCCCTGTGTATACAAAAATCAAATTACTTAACAGGAAAAAAATAACACTTGTTGGAATCAGGCATCAGGAAAGTGATGAAAAAATTAAACCATAGTGGAACATCATTTGAGAAACTCAAAGGAAAATAGGTTGGAATCAACAATTTCATTGCTAGGCTATCAAGCCATAGAAAACATTTTATACCTTCAAAAATACCAGCAGTGATGTAAGTGTGAAACTTCCTTGAGCAATGTGCTAAAGGATAAATTTCATCTAAACAGAAAGTGGTTAGGCAAACATTAGCTAAACGATGGCCAGAAATAAACATAATTATACTTAAAGGCCAAAAGTTATGACAAGAATGAAAAAAACAACATAAAACAAAAGTGTTGTATATTATGCCAGAAGGTGGAAGTGGAAGAAAAATATAAAATGGGAAAGTACAAAAACATTGATTGTTGAATAGTTGGACCAAATCAGTTAGTTGAAACTTGGATACGGACAAGAAAAAGTAAATTAGTGAACAGGTATAAATTAAATCATAAATTTTATTTTATTTATTTATTTATTTTTGGGACAGAGTCTCACAATGTCACCCTTGGTAGAGTGTGGTGGCGTCACAGCTCACAGCAACCTCAAACTCGGGCTTAAGAGAATCTCTTGCCTCAGCCTCCCAAGTAACTGGGACTACAGGCCCCGCCACAATGCCCAGCTATTTTTTTTGGTTGGAGTTGTCATTGTTGGCAGGCCCAGGCTGGGTTCAAACCCAGCAGCTCTGGTCTTGTGGCTGGCACCCTAGCCACAAGCCTACATCATAAATCTTAACGCTGAAAACAAACTAGTTGAAGGTTAACTAAAGGAAAAATAAAATAAAATAAGGATATTATAAGGGATGTTAGTAGGAAAGTAACGGCTAAAATAATAATAAGCCTCTTCATTGCTTCTAAAATACATACAAAAATAGCAATAAAAAAATGGAGAGAACAATGCACCTGTATCTCATTCTCTATCATATACACCATACACACAGATGCACACGCGCAGAGTAAATAGAAACTAATGTGCATAGAGATTATAAAATAAAACAACATGACAGTATTCAGTGTGGTCTCATCAGCCATATTAATAAATACAAATGGGTTGAAAAAGACTAGGATAAGAATCATATTAGTTTCAAGGGCAAAATGCACCTCTACATTGTACACTATGGTGCTATAAACTGCATGTTCCTGTCCTGTCAAATTGAGTGCCCTCATTTAAGGACCTCAGAGTGCCCTATTTCCTCCATGTCTAGATATGCAAGAAATAAATGTTTCTGGTTGAAACCACCCAGTCTTTGGTAATTAGTTATAGCTTCCAGAGCTAAGACTCATGGGAAACAAACACCTATGTAAAAAATGATTCAGAAACGAAAGAAAAGGAAGGAGGGAAAAAGATCCCAGTGGAGAAAGAGAGGTCTGAGGGCGTGTCAGGCAAATGAAAACACCTGTACTAAGCAAGCAGCTTTGAAATCTGTCTTCAACAAGGAAAGCCTGAGGGCTCAGTACATCAAAGCAGACAAATAAGGCTTATTTTCGATACAAATGACATAATTAACAAATCAAAATTTAAAAAGTATGTGTAGCTATGCACCAAGCAACACAGCTATTTTACTGTAGAAACTAAAGGAGGTACAAGGAGAAATAGAAGAAAACACCAGGGAAGTGTTTTACTTCTTTTACTTTTGTGTGAAAAATAGCTGAGGGAGGGAAATAAGTAAGCAAGCATATATAAGACCTACTCCCCATCAAAAAGGTAGGTAATGTGGTAAAATATTAAATACCACATTCTGACAATAGAGAATATTCCTTCTCCAGAGTAAATAGAACGCAGAAAATGTACCGTATAGTAAGGCACAGACGGAAGCTAAATAAGTTTAGCAAAGTGGAATTTTAAACACAATACTTTCCAATCAAAATTCAGTAAAACTACAAATCAATAACAAAACTGAAAAGATCTTTAACCTGGAATTTGATTAGTTTTTGTTAGCTTAGGTTTACTGTCGGAAAATTATATACAGTAAAATTCCCTTGTTTGGGGTAGACAGTTCCATAATGCCCTCAAGTTTTGTGACAAAAATCAAATTTGATAAGGCCAATGTCTCAAATTTATCTTGTATGTTGCAAATATTTTGTATCCTAAGACCTTTTTTCTCTACCCAATAGTTGCAAAGGTATATTTTATTTTTATTATTTTTAAAAATATCCATCATTAAGTGATGCACTTTTCTTTAATATTTGTAGGTCTTATGCCTATGACTTAATGCTAAATGTTGGAGATCATATAAGGTATAGGGAGAATTTCATTATTTTTCATATCAACACCTACATGATTCAGCACCCTTTTCAAAAAAGTCATTCCACAATCCACTGAATTAGCTTGGCACTTTTGTCAAAAATCAATGAACAATGTATGTGTGGGTCTATAGCTGGAGTGAATGTCTTTCTGGTTCCTGTCCTTCTTGATCTTTCTTTTTTCACATTTTATTATAGCCATCAAGACAAAACTAGGTGACATTTTCACATCTTGCCTAGAAATCTTTGCTAGATTACTCAGTTCAGTAATTATATTTTTTGCTTTCCACCTTACCACAAGGGACTTTTCTGTTAAACATTCATTGCTACATAAAAAATATTTTTCTTCTTTCAATTGCCAGTAAGATTTTTCATACTTTCTTTTAAGCCCTCATCTGTCATCTTCTTAATTCTTAAAAAATTTTATTTTTTTCAAGGATCTTGATGCTTTCAGAAACACTATCTTCAAACCCCACTCTAATATTTTAGGTTTTTATTTTTCTTTAGGTTTGCAATTTGCTGCCATAACAGCCCCTCTCAGAACCAAATAGGAAATAATTATCTATAGGTATATAAACAACTGCCTTAAAATATAGGGACTTAAAATAGAAAGCATTGATTCTCCAAGATTTCTGTAGGTCAGAAATGCAGAGTAGGCTTCACTGAGTGATGTAAACCCAGAGTCTCATGTCTCTTGCTGCTCAGCTGTTGGTCAGGGCAGCAGTCACCTGACTAGGACAGGAGGATCTTCCAAGATAGCTCCCAAGGGAACTTGGCAGGAAACCTCCATTTTTTTCTGGCCATGTAGGACACTCCGTACGTCTAACTGGCTTGCCACAGAGTGAGTGATCTGAGGGAGAGAAAGGAGGAAGCCACAATACCTTCCATGACTTAGTATTTCAAGTGATATATTTTTACTTCCCCCATATTTTATTCATTAAATAAGGAACTGAGTCCAGTCCATACTGAGGGCAGAAAAGTAAAGCCTCACTGCTTGATGGGAACAGGGTCAGAGAATTTTGGACATAATTGAAAACAACCACAAAGCAGAAGGACGAGTGCCTCATATTTTTCACATATGCTGTACAGACCGAATGACATGGTAGCAACATCAAGGATAGAGTGTCATGACCATACAGACAAGAGTTAACTTATTTGGGGGGGTGTGTGTGTGTGTGCCATATTGATATATAGGACCTTGGAAATAAGATAGGAGAGTTTGGGGTAGACAATTAAAATGAGCATTAAATTTAAAAGTATTATTTCTTTTAACTCGAATCCTTGAAGTTATTTCAACTTCCTTTCTTAGGAAATATTCAATTCATGATGAAGGGCAACACGTATTTTCTCTGTTTCCATCTTTAATTTTTCTTAAGCTCAAATGCATCACTGACTAAAAGAGTAAAGGACACAGAAAACTAATACTTTGCAAACAAAAATCTGTTAGTTCATTTTGATATAATTTATTTTATACTTCCCTCTTTAGTTTTCTATGAACAGTGAAATGCCCAAGGTTAGTATAGTTGGAGCAAAAATTGTACAGACTACTCATACAAAGGGGAAATGATGATAATAATAGACATAGCCTAATGTGTTGAGCTGAACACTTATCTACTACATACTCTGAGAAGCAATTTATGTGCATTGCCTCATTTAATTACCTCCAAAATTACGTGAGATCAAGTCAACAGGAAAATATTTTCCTTACGAGAATTACTTTTTGGATTATGTTAATATATTATACATGGATAAGTATCCAATTTTTCAAAAGTTTGTGTGAGCATTGGGCTTTTGCCTTATTTTATATCCACTTATTATTAGTAAGGCCTTAATTGAATGGACTACTTAATTATTATTACCTATTAGTTTTTGTATTTGCCAAATCTCATGTAACCCAAATATGTTTGCCACTATTTCCTAGGAAGTGAAAACTAAAACAATTACATAAAGTGTTTGTGGCTCGGCGCCTGTGGCTCAATCAGCTAAGGCACCAGCCACGTACACCTAAGGTGGTGGGTTCGAATCCCCAGCCCGGGCACACCAAACAACAATGATGGCTGCAACAAAAAAAAAAAAAAAAAAAAAAATGGCCGGGCGTTGTGGTGGGCACCTGTGGTCCCAGCTACTTGGGAGGCGGAGGTAGGAGACTCGCTTGAGCCCAGGAGTTGGAGGTTGCTATGAGCTGTGATGCCATGGCACTCTACCCAGGGGGATAGCTTGAG
>CAUYQV010131084.1:0-11261 GCA_963574575.1 Galagoides demidoff
CCCCCTGCTGGATACTGGCAGAAAGTGGTGGCCTGGCTGGGGAGACACAGATGTCCTTGTGACTCAGGCAGGCACAACCCCCTGGAGCATCTGCTCATTAGAGGGAACTGGGTCACAGCCCTGTGGGGTTACCAGTGACTGGGTGTGACAGAGGTGCAAAGTGGAGAAGGAGACATCGACCTTCCCAGAATAATTTATTTGCCAGTGGGTCCTTCTGACCTCACAGAGCACTGGAGCAAGTCATACTTGAGCTGCCAGCAGACCCCTGCTAGCTAGTTGCTGGAGACCTTTTGAACTCTCCCACCTGAGACTGGTGCAGACTGGGACAAT
This sequence comes from Galagoides demidoff, assembly GCA_963574575.1. Classification (NCBI taxonomy): domain Eukaryota; kingdom Metazoa; phylum Chordata; class Mammalia; order Primates; family Galagidae; genus Galagoides; species Galagoides demidoff. The sequence continues at coordinate 331 of CAUYQV010131084.1, forward strand.
TGATTGGACCTCTCGAAGTGGGCCAATCACCTGAGGACTATCCAAAGTGGTACCCTGGGTGTGTGGTTGTGGGAAGGTTTGATTTTCCTTTTCCAATTGTTGCCTATGGGGAGCAGGCTGACTTAATTGTTGGTATTTCTCCACAGCTGAGACTTCAACCCAGAGTAACTGATTCACTAGGGTAGGACAGAGACCACCTGAAAACAAGACAGAGCCACTTAGCCCCACCACACCAAGCAGGCCCACAGTTTCTTAGGCCTTAGTACTGTATGGGTCCTTGGCAAAACTCTAGGGGAAAAGGTACAGACGCCAGTCCCAGCTTTGGGGCAAAGGGCTGGTTAATCATTATTCCTGGAGCCCCCAACCCAACTTCTCCTTATCTGCTCATCTAGCCAAATGGTATAAAATTATCATGGGGCAGAATCAGCGGAAAAACTCCGGTAACATGAATAACCACAGTAGATCATCCTTCCCAAGGAAGGATATGGCAGACACAATGGAAGATCTCATTCATAAATAGATGGTTGAGGTGTCAGAAGCATTACATAGCTGGGTAAAGTGAATACAAAAGAACACCACACATTAAGGCATGTCATGGTAAAATGGGGGGTGGCTTTAAATCACTACTTGAGTCATTACTTGATAAGAATGTTTTCTCTTGGACAGATACTCCCAGAAATGGGCAAGCACTATTGCTGTGAATTTCCATGACTACTTTCACAGCTTTGCCAGACATCTCTAGCTCTTTGGAAACTTTTCAAACTTAATGTTCATGTCTTCCTTTGAAGGATGAGATACACCAACTCTTGTATGTGCTTAATGAGGTTAATTTTTAAGCTCTCTGCTCTGATATAAAATGTACATACACCATGCCCTTACCTTTCACATTCAGTTCCCACTGAAGCAAACCAGGGGAGCCATTATCTTTCTTTGGGGAACATTTTCCAAGGACCAGCTTTTGCCCTTAAAGTGGCTGCACCCAGAGCTGGTGCTCAGTGCACCTTTGTCTATAATCCATGGGGAGAAACTGCCAATACCTGGTGCCCCAGCAGATCCCGCACTGTGCTGTATCCCGGGGTGGCTTGGATGGGGTGTAGGATGGTGGCTAAGCGCACAGACTTCAGACAGAAGTCTCTGTTCAAGTTCTTGTTCCTCCATTACTTACTCATCATGTAATCTTGCACTAGCTACATCATTTCCCAAAAGATTACAGCATTACTTACTCTGGGCTATTATGGGATTTGAATGAGCCCATGGATGTAGTGTTTGACATATAGGAAACAATTAATGGATGGGCTTATTTTTAAATCCCCTGACCAATTTCTTCACCTGATCTGCAGCCACATATTCTTTCCCCTAATAATAGCTTGGGCTCCTTCTGACCTTTTTTTTTTTTTTTTTTGAGACAGAGCCTCAAGTTGTCCCCTGGGTAGAGTGCTGTAGCATCACAGCTCACAGTAACCTCCAGCTCCCGGGCTCAAGCAAGTCTCCTGCCTCTGCCTCCCAAGTAGCTGGGACTATAGGCACCCGCCACAATGCCCGGCTATTTTTTAGTTGCAGCCGTCATTGTTGTTTGGTGGTCCAAGCTGGATTCAAACCTGCCAGATCCGGTGTATGTGGCTGGCACCTTAGCTGCTTGAGCCACAGGTGCCGAGCCTCCTTCAGACTTTTTATGCCTGGTTTGCTCCAGTGGGAACTGAACGTGAAAGGTGAGGACATGGTGTACATTTTATATCAGAGGAGGGAGCTGAAAAAATAATCTCTTTAAGCACATACAAGAGAATGTGTACCTCATCCTTCAAAGAAAGATGTGAACATTAAGTTTGAAAAGTTTCCAAAAAGAGCTAGATATGTCAGATAAACCACCTAGACTGGTTAAAGGATTTTCTCCTTATAGTGAAGGTTAACTATTCTGACCCAATTTAAATTTGCTTCCTATTTCTTTAAAGAAAAAAAAAAGATGCATAGGCCTGGTGCAGTGGCTCATGCCTGCAATTCTAGCACTCTGGGAGGCCAAGGTGGCCTGAGTTCATGGGGACCAGCCTGAGCAAGAGCAAAACTCTGTCTCTAAAAATAGTCAGGTGTTCTGATGGGTGCCTGTTGTCCCAGCTATTCAGGAGGCCAAGGCAAGAGGATTGCTTGAGCCCAGGAGTCTGAGGTTGCTGTGAGCTCTGATGTTAGAGCACTGTACAGGAGGCAACAAAGTGAGGCTCTGTCTAAAAAAAAAAACATAAAATGTACCATATTCTCTATTAGAAATTTCTTTCTGCTCGGCATCTGTGGCTCAAGTGGCTAAGGCACCAGCCACATACGCCTAAGGTGGCAGGTTCGAATCCAGCCTGGGTCTGCCAAACATCAATGATGGCTGCCACCAAAAAATAGCCAGGCGTTGTGGCAGGCCCCTGTGGTCCCAGCCACTTGGGAGGCTGAGGCAGGAGACTCACTTGAGCCCAGGAGTTGGAGGTTGCTGTGAGCTGTGATGCCATGGCACTCTACCCAGGGGGACAGCTTGAGGCTCTGTCTCAAAAAAAAAAAAAAAAAAAAAGAAATTTCTTTCATAATGGTTTCTACTAAGAGAATCTTTTATTCCTGACTCAAGTGTGTTGGCCTGAGTACTATTACTTCTAGGTAATGAATTTTTTCTTATATGAAGTTTTTACATGTTCATATGAATTCATATGTATTTTCTATAATTGTTTACATCTGCATATACTTGGTCTTTTACGCAAATGTATTGTACTCATTGTGTTCCTTCTCTGTAAGTAAATACATATTTGTACAATTTAAATGGTAATTGTAATATAACTACATAGCAGAAAATTGGAAAATAAATTTCACTGAATATCAATGACTAAACCCAACCACCCTTGGCATCAACCTGTCTTGCTAGTTTGCCTCTCCCTGGGTTAGCTCTGAGGAGCACTGAGAAAAAATAGAAGTAAATAGCTGAATCTGCCTTTCACAAAGCCTCACTAGGTGCCAGGCATGGGATGAAGTGATTGCTGGGCATGTTCTCATTTCATCCTCAGGTTCACCTGGAGATGCCTTTGCTTCTCAAGGGTGTCATTTCTTTTTTTATTTTTCTTTTCACTGGGCAGAAATATTATTTTAATCTGAGTAAATCTGGGCACTGAAATGGGTGGCAGTCTTTACTTATAAGGAGGCTTCTGCTATAAAGGTGATTCCTGGCTTGGCGCCTGTGGCTCAAGTGGCTAAGGCACCAGCCACATACATCTAAGGTAGTGGGTTCGAATCCAGCCCGGTCCACCAAACAACAATGACGACTGCAACCAAAAAAGAGCCGGGCCTTGTGGTGGGCGCCTGTGGTCTCAGCTACTTGGGAGGCTGAGGCAGGAAACTTGCTTGAGCCCAGGAGTTGGAGATTGCTGTGAGCTGTGATGCCACAGCACTCTACCCAGGGGGATAGCTTGAGGTTCTGTCTCAAAAAAAAAGGTGATTCCTCAGAATTCATTTCTGTGATGGTATAGAATTACTGTGAGAGAAGGCCATGCAGCCTTCTTGTTTGAGGGCAGTTTCTGGAAGGGACTCATCTGAGAGCCATTGGCAGGTGACACTTCTGGCAGCTGGGGAAATGAGTGCCTCTGTGTGAAGGGTGGACTGGCTGGTGTGTCTCGGCATCCAGTCCACTGCAGCGGTGAGAGCCACCAGATCACACAGGAGGCCCCAGCAGGCGTCTAGCTGAGAGCAGAAGGTGCCTGGACCTCTGTGGGAGCAAGAAGGGTCAGGATTGGCTGGATTCAGGATCTAGCTTGAAGGTAGAGACCAGAGGGATTTCTCTTCAATAAGGTTTTGGGGGGTGGGGGAGAGAAAGAGAGAGCTCCAAGGGCTGGGGCTCAAGCAAGAGCCTTAGAATGTGGGCCTGTGGAGAAATTGGGGTGGTGAGAAAGGGGGATATGAGAAATATTGCTGAAGGTTATGGATTGGTTCTCTTTTAATATTTTTGGAGAGGCTCAAGTTAAAAAAAAAAAGGAATTTCTTTTAAATGACTTTTGCCTGTTTACCCATTTCAAATGAGTAAGCATGGCAACTGTCCCTTTGCCAGGGATGGTTCAGGGAAGGCCAGTGTTTGGAGGACAGGCAACTGGCTAGGAGGTGCGGGATGCTTCTGGGAAGGCTCCTCCTCCTGAGGAAGGGCCGGTAGGGTGTTTGCTGACTTTGATCATAATCACAGTCATCGCAGCAGTCGTGATGGCCGCCCCTCCCCGTGCTGAAGGCTACTCATGGTTCATGTCACCTCTCACAGCAGCCCTGTGAGGAGGCCTTGCCATCTCATTTTATAGGACAAAATTGAGAGTAGGGGGAGGCAGGAGCCTTGATTAAGATCACATTTCTAGTAAGACAAATCGCACATGAAGCCCTTCGGTTTGGCATTGCTGAGAAAATGGCATTGTCATTGTAATGCTGGGACTTCCTCAGGGAGGCGGGTCGGGTCATTTGCCTAGATTTATGTCTTCTGAATTCATTTTTGATTCTTATAGCTTTTCTATTTCCACCTTTACTGTGCATTGTCGTTTGCAATTACTATCACCATGTCTCCCTGAGCCAGGAGGTAACAGAAAGAACTTCAAAGTCTGTATACCTTCAAAGTTTGTATTCCAGCTGCATCACTTAATAGCTGTGTGCCCTTGGGAAAGTTACTTAATGTCTCTGAGCAAGCATCAATGTCCTCCCTATCAAATAACAACATTAGAGGGTGGTTTGAGGATTAAATAAAGTGCTTATTACCACATTACCTGGAACACAGTCAGCACTCAGGATCACTGGGCATTATTTATTTATTTAGAGACAGAGTCTCAAGCTGCCACCCTGGGTAGACAGCCGTGGTGTCACAGCTCACAGCAACCTCAAACTCTTGGGTTTCAACGATACTCTTGCCTCAGTCTCCCAAGTAGCTGGGACTATAGGCACCCTCCTCAATGCCCGGCTGTTTTTTTTTGTTGCAGTTGTCATTGTTGTTTCAGCAGTCCGGGCCTGGGTTTGAACCCTCCAGCCTTGGTGTATGTGGCTGGCGCCCTACCCACTGAGCTACGGGCGCTGCCCTGGAATCAGTGGGCATTATTATCAGCGTTACTGTGTTGATTGCTTACCCAGGCAGATCCTGCCAAAGGTTCAAATGAACCAAGGTACTCAAGAGTGGAGAGTGTTTTCCAAACGTTTATTACATTGCTAGACAAACTCGACTATAGGGAGGGGTGTGCTGTATGGGAATGAGTTTATATAAGAGATGTGCACACCTAATGGGCTAGAACTGGGCGTGGGGAAATGGAAGGATGGCGCACGAGAGAGGGAGAGAGACGAGGGCATGAGGTTGAGTATCATTTTGTGGGTTCTGTCTGGGCCGTGGATCACTCTGGGGCCTATAGGGAGCTGAGGATTTGGGAAGGTACTAGGAGTAGAATGAGAGAGATCGTCCAGGGGAATGCACTCACCCAGAGAGGCGAGTGATGGCATTTTTCTGGACCACCTTTAGGAAACTCCCTGGTCCCCTCTCTCAAAAAAGGCCCTGCTAGAGTCCCTGGAGTCAGGCCCGTCATTGGGAAGGTCCAAAGTTCCTCACTGATGAGGCAAAGCAGAAGTTGTGCCAAGGGGTAAGTGTCAGTGAAGAGTTCTGGGCAGAAGGACAACTGGATCAGAGCCAATGGGTCAGGACTTGGGGGCAATGACATGGAGCAAGGTGCTGCAGAAAGTAGACAGGAAACTGAGCGAAGAGTGAAATCTTTTGGCTCGGCGCCTATAGCTCAGCAGGTAGGGCGCCAGCCACGTACATGGGAGCTGGCAGGTTTGAATACAGCCTGGGCCTGCCTAGCAACAATGACAACTACAAACAAAAAATAGCCAGGTGTTGTGGCATGTCCCTGTAGTCCCAGCTACTTGGGAGGCTGAGGTAAGAGAATCACTTAAGCCCAAGAGTTTGAGGTTGCTGTGAGCTGTGACACCAGGACATTCTACCCAGGGTGATAGCTTGAGACTCTGTCTCAAAAAAAAAAAAAAAAAGTGGGCGGCACCTGTGCCTCAGTGGGTAGGGCACCAGCCCATATACCGAGGGTGATGGGATCAAACCTGTCCCTAGCCAAACTGCAACAAAAAAGTAGCTGGGCGTTGTGGCAGGCGCCTGTAGTCCAAGCTACTCAGGAGGCTGAGGCAAGAGAATCGCCTAAGCCCAGGAGTTGGAGGTTGCTGTGAGCTGTGTGACGCCACAGCACTCTAACGAGGGCGACAAAGTAAGAGTCTGTCTCTTCAAAACACAAACAAACAAAAAGGAGTGATAGCTTTCCTGGGAACTGTGGTCCAGGTGGCCATGGTCCCTCTGACCTTGCTCCAGGCCCCACACGCTAGGCCCGGCTTGGAAAGTTTCTAAGTCAGGAATCTTTTAGAACAACATTGTTTGCATGGAGGCTGTGCCCTGCACACCATTGGATCACTGAGCCCCTGCAGGAAGCCTGGATTTGTGTTTTCATTGTAATGATGCTCCTTAAAAAACAAATACACACAAAGAAAGCAAAAATCCCAAAAAAGCAGGACCCCCCCTCCCTCAACTCATGCTTACTGTGTCTCCTTGTTGACATTACAATCCAATCAAGTCTTTTTTCCTTTTGGCTTTATGATCCAAAATGTCCTTCCAGTGTGTCTGTCCCGTCAGGACAAAACCTGGCACCAACTCACTGGGTGGGTTCCAAGATGGCAGAACATAAAGGAACGGATTTAGACCATTTTTGGATTTAGACCGATTTGCTTTCAAATCTTGCCTCTGGACAATTTCCTTAACCTCACTTTTAAGTTTTTTTTTTTTGGTTGTTGTTACATAAATACTTGCTATAAAAATTCAAACTGTGTGGGGGTTTGCCAGATTAAAAGTGATTTTTCCCACTCTCTTGTCCTACCCCTTTTTCCTGTTCCTATTTCTTTAGTAGATTTTCATGGTCCTTTCAAGTATTTTGTAGTTTTTGTGTTGTCCTGAATGGGATTTTTTCTCTTTTTCAAATTAATAGGAGGGTACAGAGTTTTAGGTTACGTTGTTTTCAATTCTAAGATAAAGTTCAAGTTGTAATTTGAGCCCCTTAGCTGGGGGGTGTGTTGCACCCCCTCTCGTTGTGAATGGGATTTTTAAAACAGCAACTTCAAATTAGTTGTTAGTCCCTAGACCAGTACGGATCTCTGTCCTTCACTGCTTGTCCCTCTGCCTTTGTCCTCTCCCTTAGTCGGGCTGATGATGGCTTTCAGGCTCTTTGCTTGGAATTGTTGAACGTTGGTTTTCTCATCAGTCAAGTGCAGGTGATGTTGACCTGACAGAGCTTTAATGAAGATTCCGTGAGATGAAGTGAGGAGCTTGCTTTGGTGCCTTGCTCAGTGGCGGCCTGGTTAGCATGAATTCCTAGTTTTACCAATATCATCCTTATGATGAGAATGTTTTCTTTGTACCTGTCTTCACTGATTGTGGAGAAACCATCATGGAGAAAAATGATTTCATCAGAAAAGCTCTGCATACAGCTACTTATTCAGAAAGACTGACCAATGGGCTGCCAATGTTTTTTTTTTTTTAATTTTGGAAAAATATATGTAACATAAATTTACTATCTTAACAGTTTTTAAGTGTTCATTAATATCATTTAGTACAGATCATAGTTGTCCAACCATCACCACTATCTATCTCAGAACATTCTTCATCTCGTGAAACTGAAACTGTATCATTTGACAATAACCCCCCTTCCCCCTGACCCCTGGGACCTGGCAACCACCATTCTATCCTCTGTCTCTATGAATTTGATGACTGTAGGCACTGCATGTAACTAGCGTCATATACACACAAATTTTCCTTTGGTGAATGTCTTATTTCACTTAGCATATGTCCTCAAGGCACATGAATCTATGTCAGGATTTCCCTTCTTTCTGAGGCTGAATAATATTCCATTGTACGCACACACTGCATTTTGTATATTCTGTCATTAGTCAGTGGACGTTCGGGTCACCTCTACTCCTTGGCTCTGGTGACTAATACTGTTATGAACATGGAAATGCCAATATCTCTTGGAGTTCCTGCTTTCCATTCTTTTGGGTCTATAGATGAGCGGAATCTTGAAGACCGTAGAGGACTGATGGAAGATAATCCTGTGACCCTTCCATGGTGTTGGTAGCTCTGGCAAGAGTGTCCTGCCCTGTGCTCTTAGGCTGCTGTGACAGGAAGGAGTCGTCTGCATCTGCTGTGTCACCGTGTGGACCACTTGCAAAGTCCCCATCAGCTGTCTCAGCACTACGGGGCCGCAGAAGGCACTGGGTGAGTGGGAGATTTGCTGCTACTATTGTCAGCTTTCAGGACTTCTACAAATGTACGTTTTTCTATTTTATTGTGTAATTCCAATGGCTGACATTGACCCTGAGAAATGTGCAGACTGCAATAAGGCTTGGCTTCCAGAAAAATAAAAATGCAGCAGGAGGAAACAGCACCAGGGGAGAGATATTACTGGGAAATACATACTGGAGCACCTCAGCCATTTTTTTTACATTTCCTCCCATTGGGTAAGCTCCCTGTAATATTCAGGGCAGTGTTGTTTGCAACAGCAGAAGGTTGTGAACAACCTATATGTCTTTCAATGGGAGATGGTTAGATAAATTACAACCCTCCACCTTGTGGGGTACCAGATAGCTGTAAGGAAGGATGATCAACCTCTTCATTGAAAAAGATTTAAAGTGAAATAACAAAGGCAAGTGCTGAGTAGATTGTGTACTGTTCTGTCCTTTGTGAAAAAAGGAGCAAATAATAGAGGGAAGGGAAGAGAGGGAGGGAGGGAGAGAGAAACAGAATGAATGTGCACATATATGCTTATGCTTGCTTGCATATTTATAATGAAATTCTGGACAGATGCATAAGAAACCAATATCTGTGGTTATATATTAGAATAGGAGGAAGATTTTCACAGTGTTCCTTTTATATATTTTTAAATTTATGAGCCATGTGAATTTATCATCTAATGGAAATTAGGAAAGGGTGGGTATTTTCCCACCAGCCTGGCCATAGGAAGGGCTCAGAAATTGAAATTTAGTTGATTTATAGGCAACAAACAATTGTGCAATTGCTTGCAAGAAAAAGTAATCTCTTTTCCAGGCTATCAGAATTTGTCTTCTCATCAAGGAAGACAAATCTCATCAAGGAGGGTTAATCTCAACCCTGTAGATGCCTGAGAAAAGACAGGGGATGGTGACAAGAGCGCTCAAAGTTTCATCAGAAATGGACACTAAACTCTTCAGAGAAAGGGGAGTGATAGAATCAGGCCCCAGGCTCTGGAACTGCAGAGAACCTCACAGGCTGTTGGGTTGTGGCTGCTTGCTCCATCAGAGTGAGTAAGACAGTGCATGCCAGTGGCAAGAGAAGCTTGGCAGTTTTTGCAACCTCATCTGGGAATTGACGTTCCATCCCCTTTGTCCTTTTCTAGAAGCAAGTCTCTAGGAGCAGCCCTCACCCCGGGGAGCGGATTGCACAAGGGCGGGAATACCAAGAGACAAGAGGAAATGACAAAATTCTTAGGATTAAATCAAAGTGGGCCATGATGATATTTGTGTGATGTAACTAAAATACACCAGAAGGGAATGTGTGGTGTTGAATACAACTAGAAACAGAAAAGGTAGAAAAATAAATGAGCTCGGCTTTCAATGCAGGAAAACAAGGAAATAGAAAATTAGAGTAAATTAAAGAAGTAATGGTGAAAGCAGAAATCAATGAAATAGTAAAGTAAAATAAATAACAGATGATTTTTCAAAATCGAGAGTTAGGTTTCGGCTAGCAGGTTGTATATAGGAGCTGTGCATGCAACTTCTGAGGTGTTTCTTTTGTTTATTCTGTTGCGTGGAACATGGATGTGATGCTGGAAGCAACATCTTGGAACATGAGGTTGAGGTCACGTCCTAGGGCAGGTGACTGGGCCCTAGTGACTGTAGGATTATAGCACACTCAAACGCCCTCCATCCTGACTTCCACAGGTGGGAAAAATAAACTTCTATCTCTAAGCCACTGTTATTTTGGTTCTCTGTTACATGAAGCTGAACCGAAATCATAATTAATACAGAAAATTGAAGACACAAAATTGAGATTATTTTAGATAGTATGAGAATTTACGTAGTAAAACCCAAGAGAGTAAATGAAGCATGAGAACTAATAAGAGAATTAAATGTTCAGCAAGGTTTGGAGGTACAAAATCAATATTACTAGTACCTTTGACTCTAGAAATAATTCATAAGATATGAAAGAAACTAAGGTACCAATTAAAATAGCAAAAAACCCCCAAACCTCACAAACGTATAAATTTTCTAGGAATTAACATAATAAAAAGTCTCCAGGTCTTTATGAAGAAAAATGGGAAATTCTATTAAGGATATAAATAAGTTGTATATAAATAAAAAGCTCTGGATGGGATGACAATATTATAAACAGTGTTTATAGACTTAATTAGTCTATAACCTAATGCAAATTCAATTAAAATTCTGAGTATTTTTAGAGGACTTAATAAATGGAGCCGGCAAATTAGATGGATGAATAAAGCTTCATGAATAACTAGGACGCTTTTGGGAAAAAGGAGCAAAGAAAAGAGACTTGAACTCCAAGATATTGGCACGTATTATAAATCTGGGCATAAAAACAAGCCCAAGAGAAGAGAAATAGACTGTGTATTTGGGAACTTGATACTCTATAGACATAGGGAAAGGGTAGAATATTGGTAAATAATCTTGGGAAAGTTGGTCATTATCTGCAGAAAAATAAAGTTAGATTCTCATCTCATACCATATCCAGAAGTAAACTCCTAGATAGAAGTGCAATGCTGGCTCGGTGCCTGTGGCTCAATCGGCTAAGGCGCCAGCCACGTACACCTAAGGTGGTGGGTTCGAATCCCCAGCCCGGGCCGCCAAACAACAATGATGGC
>CAUYQV010131087.1:0-20746 GCA_963574575.1 Galagoides demidoff
GAGTCATATATATCTGTCTAACAAGGGTACAAGTGAACTTTTCGAGAACTAGAATATAAATGTTTTGATACAATGATTAAGCAAATGACATGAAATTTATGTTAACCAGCTTGATGAAAGTGTTTCAAATTGTATATGAAAACAGCACAATATACCCCATGTTTGCATTAATGTATACAGATATCAATTAATAAAAAAAAAGAGAGTCATAGTCTTCAAATCTATTTCTTAAAATGTTAAAGGTGACACAAAAGTTATAGGTATCTAGAGAAATAATATAACTTCTATATTTACTAATGTGTTGGTAGCTTATGTCAAAAAATGCACTGGAGAGGTCAGATCCATAAGGAAAGAAGTCTTTATTTAAAACTGTAGCAATATAGGAAAGAGATTAATATCAAGTCTGTTAGAACAAAAGGTGGGAGAGATTTTAAGCACTGGATAAGGAAGTAGATGTGACTGGAGGAGGTTAGGATGGAAGGGATATGGTCAATATGACAAGGTCATCTAAGTTTGCTCAGTGGTAATTATCACAATTGGACCCCTACTACCCTACAGAGTCTGGGAGGGAGGGGCCGCTCTATTTCTTCGTGATTACATTTCAAAGGGATAGCAACCGTGTCCTTTAGAAAAGAATCATGAGTTGTAAAACTGGTAGGAGAGTAGTGGAAGAATAAATCTTCTAGGGGCTGAAAAAGAATTTATAATCACAAATATTCTAAAGCAAATGCTATAAGAAAAGGGAGGTCTGGAGCCTACAGCAAAGACTAAACTTTTATTCATACTAAGTAGAATCTTGGGGTTGTCTTGATCAGTTACAAAGTAAACCAGTATAAGCTCACATAGCATATTATACTTTTGAAGACTAAAGGTTAGAATTCAGTAGAATGATTAAAAAATAGCTCGAAAGGGTATGTATCTGTCATTATGAGGGATGGTCTTGTCTAATTCCAAAGACCAGAACTGTTTTCTATTGTGATATGGTGACCAGAATTTTGGTATAAGAATAATTGCTTCTGCAGAATTTAAGAAACTTCTTTGAATATTACATTATTGCACAGACGTAAGCTAAATTTCTATAAGAAACCAAAGTTTTCTTAGAGTTAAAATTGTTCAGTGTTTTCACCCTGTTAAAAAAGGGGAAAATACCATAAAACTTGTCAAAAGTTATTTAAAAAAACAAATAATGTATTGTAGTATTAAAGAAATATAATGACATTCTTAAGCAGTTTGCAATGTTGCATTTTAAATTATTTCAAATTATTCAGTAATCACATATCTTTCTCATTGTGCAAAAGATTTCAGAGACTGACAGTGATAAATGATCTTAAATTCAGTTATTCAGCAGACGATAATGTTCTATTCACAAATGAATAGCTTTATCTGCAAGTGATTTTCAAAAAGTTCTTTGTATACCTCAACTACTATACTGGAAAGTCTCTGTACCTCTTCCCACAGTTATCAATATGCAATGTTTCTCCTGAATCCAAAGGATTAGCAGAGGCCCATCACATTCTATTTATACTATGCGCAAACTATAATCTTCCGGTAATTATCCAAGTTTTCAATTCAGAGTGGAAATCAGCCTATTGTACAGGAATTCATCTTTTTTAATTTTAAGTATACTTTTTTAGTCATTGATAGATAGTCATGAGATTAGTGTTGGCAAAGGAACAATGCCTAAATTTTAAGCCTACTAATGATTCAATTTCTCTTTTATTTGACTTCGTTTGACAAAATTTCTTTGATTTTTAAAACATGTTCATAACTTAACTCAATCAAAAATAAGAAGCAGAATTGTATTATGTTTTTGCAGTAATATAATTACTTTATATTCTTAAAGATCAAGACTTCAAGAGTTTTCTGAATAAACCAGTAGAATCTCTGTTGACTCTATTCCTTCTAGCACTATATTTATATTCTCTTTATAGAAAGCAGTGGAGTGTATGTGTGTGTATGTATATGTATACTTTAAAATATTTATACACACAAATACTTTATGCATACATTTCTTATGTTCCTACTAAATTATAAGAAGGCTAGCTATAGAGATAAGAGTTATACTTCATTATTATTTGTATTGTTTATAACCTACTTAAGATTTTGTTAGAGGTTGATATAGAGATGCTAACTGCAATATTCATTGGGTTGAAATAATGAGATTTTAGCAAACATTATATCCTCTGGTTTTCTTTTTAAATTATTCAAACAGAACATAATTTATGAACAGATAAAATTAAAATAAGGGTATATATAAAAGACTATTATTTTCAGTCTTTTGCCATTACTCAAGTTACAGATATATATATATATTGAAATTATACTGTATTTTAGAAATTAAGTCACTTAGTAAAATTATTTAAAATACAAAAGAGAGGATTGGAGAGATTTTTAATTTCAGTGACTTAAAATACTATTGTAAAAAAGCATATGAGTGCAGACCAAAGAAAATAAAGGTTTTTCTTAAAAGTAAAATATACCTTAACCTGTAGTTGTTCACTATCTTTGGAGGGGCTGGCAAGGGGGCGGCATGGAAAGAAAACTCTAACCCTAGGTTATTGTATTGCAACAACCAATAAGACTTGGAGAAACAAACAATTCCCTCTGAGAGACAAACATTCTCTAAGAGACAAACATACTTAGAAATTGTCAAGGAAATGTTGTGTCCAACAAAGACCTGGGTGTCTCTTATTGAGCATAAAAAGTATATATGTGTAACACAGCACCGAACCAAGAGTTAATCACAAATGGAGAGAAACTCTAACTTCATTACTCAACACCATGATAAGAATAATATTTACCATGACAAGAAAGAACAAGGAAGTAATAGGAAAAAATAAAAGAAAATATCTTAAGAACAATGTCATATGATTATAAGGTCAGACCATTACAAAAGAAATGGGTACAATGCTTGAGAGTTTAACTTTGACTTCCTTAACTGTCCCTTGGTCCCATTCTATAGTTTAATGTGCCCAACAGATCTTAATTTATAATTGCTAAACATTCCACTTAAACCCCCAAGTTGTTCCCAACCCTGCTCCGTGTGCAGCGTACAGAGGGTTGAGGGGGAAATCTCTTATCAATGGACCCACCAGAAGGTCAGTCTCAGCTACATTTTGGCCCTGATCTTTCTCCCACATCTCTAACCCACATTATCCCTTTCTTGTCTTGGTTACAGAGTCTTTCTATATATTTTTGATAGTGAATAAAATAAATGAAATCTTTTCTGAGGTATGTTTGACTGGCAAGTATTTAAGTATAATGTGTCAACCATCTAACCATAAAATTTCTATTATAGAGGAGTACATTCATTTAAGAAAGAAAAAAAAGGTATTCCCTTATTTGAAAAATTGTCTTCTTTTATTGTACTTGGTATGTGTTCAATTAATTTCTCTTTTTTACTTAAGAATTTTTATTGTGTATCTTCTATAAATACAGAACAAAATTTGAAATCTAAAATCCTATTTCAATCACTATGTGAGGACTAACTCTTTCACTTGACCTGCAATATTAAAACCTTGCATATTTTCAAAATTATATAACAATTTCCTGGCTCATATACATACAACTTTATGTAATTATATTAAATGACTTATTTATAGTTGTATTTTGTAGGATAGCACTTGTATCTGTGTAGTATTTAACTGTTCATTGTAATAGCACAAAAATGTATTCTAATTTTAGACTTGAATCAATGGTTCACAAACTCTCATGTGCAATAGAGTCAATTGAAGTACATGCTAAACCAGATTCTTAGGCCCTTCTTTCAGAGTTTCTGGTTCAGTAACTGTTAATCCTTAAAAGTTCCATCTACCAGGTGATTTGATGCTGTTAATCTAGGGAACATACTCTGAGAACTATTTCATCACCACATTCTTCTGAAAATGTAATGTTTTCAATAGTTGCAACTATATAGTATATTGTAATACACGTTTTTAATAAATTCACATAATTGTTATTATTGATTTATATTCAGATATCCGCTATACTCTGAGGAAATTTTTCTTTTACTTTTTAGAGAATGAAAAGTATGAGGATTAGACTTTAAGTCATTATATTTCATGTTAAAAACATGCAGATCTGTAATTTGAATCCAAGTTGCTCTAATTTCCCATTCTTTGAACTTTACTTAACATTGATTCAACACATAGTTGATTTTTCAGTTTCTACAAGTTGCAAGGGGTTAATTTTACAATTTAGTAGGGTTTTTTTTTTCAGTTTAGCATGGTCTCTCATGAATCAGAAATTTCTAGTTTCTGTATGCACTACTCCACATACTTCCCAATATGTATATTTCCCACGTACACCAGAAATTAATATACATCCTTGAGGTTAAGGAGCAGCTTTTTTGGAGTGACTGGAGTTCTTGATCCTGCCATCTGTGGCCATGACCAGACCCATCTGACCATTTTTACAATATGTCATCACCAAAGCAAGGTCAAGTAGCACATTGTGTGATCACTGCAGGTACGACATAAGAATGATATTCAGTGTACAATCTTCTGCTAAGCTGCTCTGACCATGGGAAGTCAGCTATCTTCCCAGATTTTGACTTCAATAGCCATTAGCAAAGTCCATCATAGCATGTGGTGGATAAAAAAGCCTTTAAAGTTCCTTGGGTTTAGTGTCCCAGTGCCAGTCCCAGAATCAAGGCACCCAGGGCCAAAGTGGTAAAAGATGACAGGAGATGGAAGATGTGAGTGCTTGGGGCATAGCTCAAATTAATAATCTCTTGAATCTCTATTTTTTCATTTATGGTCTACTTTTCTCTCTTTATCATTGATATACCCATTCCGTAGCACCCAAGCTGGTGATAGGAGGTTTACTCTATCATTTTGCAAATTAGAACGTCTCAATCATTTTGAAATTTTTCATTTAAAAGTGTGGCTAAAATCATATTACATTTGCATTTTAAACATTAACAGTGTTAATAAAATAAGATGAAGACAGATAGTTTTAATAAAATAACTTTGACCATTGTTAAGTATTGAATGGTTGTAAAAAAATCCTTTAATTTTAAAGCACCTACTCATGTGAACATTTCCAGTCAATTACCATGTTCATCTTTAGTGTTGATAAGAATTTTATCTAGCAATTCCAAGTATAACATCTCAGACTAGTATTTTATTTTAATATAATATTTGCTACCTTTCCTTACATTTGGTGAGGAAATGTAATATATACTATAATAAATATAAAATATTTATTCATCAAGTCCCATATATATGTATCCCTCATTTTACCTGGTGTGATATACTCATATCCTCTATTATTCCAGACACTTAAAAAAGAAAAAAATTTTTCAAAGATAACTTATTTCCCATATCATTTCTTTATTAATTAATCATTTCCCCCTAGAAGTCCACTATAATCACTGTTTTTCCACAGGACACTGTTATGATGGAATATTTGTGTTTCCCCTGGGGGACACTATTCAGAGGTGGGGCATTTGGGAGCTCAGTAAGTGATAAGAATGGAACCCTCACTAATGGTGTTAGTGCCCTATTGAAAGAGACATGAAAGAATTCTTACTATTTCTGTCATTAAGAGATGTAAGGAGAAGTCAGTAGTCTGTAGCCTAGAGCAGGGCCATCATCAGAACCTACCACCCTAGCACCCCGATCTTAGACATCTAGAATCTAAAATGGTGAGACATAAATTGGTTTTTTACAAGCCACCTAGTTAATGATATTTTGTTACAGCAGCCAGCCCACAATGACTAAGACAAAAACTGCAGCTCAAAGTTAGTCACTGTCAATTCTAGGAAGTGAGCAATATAATCCCCTTTTCTGATTTGAACTGAATATCAGCATTTCTATGCATTTATGCCCTTCTTACAAAATCTTTTGCTTGTTGCCATGATTACATTGTTATAGTAATCATTTATTCTCCTGCTTTAATGGGATAATTTGATTTATTGGACTTTGATATCTCCTAGCAAGTTAATGCAGTCATAGCTCTTTCAAATACAAGCACATCTTATTTTACTGGTCTTTGTTTTCCTATGCAAAGGAGTTTTGGGCCAATTGAAGGTTTGTGGCCCGCTCCCATCAAGCAAGTCTCTAAGTGCAATTTCTCCAACACGTGTTCACTTCATGTCTCTGTGCCACACTTGGCAATTCTCACAATATTTCAAGGTTTTTTTTTTTTTCATTATTATATCTCTTACAGTGATCTGGAATTAGTGATATTCTATTTTATGGTGCTTTGGGGCATCCCAAACTAGGTTGATATGAGACTGCAAACTTAACTGATAAATGAGGCATGTGTTCTGAGGGTTCTACCTACAGGCAATTTTCCTCAGTTTCTCATGTGTGCTTTCTCTGTCTTTCTGTTTCTCACTCTGCCTCCCAACCTCCTTGTTCCCTGAGACATACAATACTAAAATAGGTTAATAATATACCCTCCAATGTCCTCTAAGTGTTTAAGTAAAAGAAGGAGTTTCATGTCTCTCATAAAGCTAGAAATGATTATGCTTAGTGAAGGAGTCATGTCAAAAACTGTGAAACTCTTATGGGCCAAAAGCTAGGATGCTTTAGCTAAATTATGAATATGAAGAAAAAATTTTTAAAGGAAATTAATAGTGATACTCTACTGAAAACAAATAAGAAAGCAAAATAGATTTATTGCTGATATGGAAAAAGTTTTAGTAGTATGGATAAAAAAAAAAAATCAAACCAGCCATAACATTTCCTTAAGCCAAAGCCAAATCGAGAGCATAGCCCTATCTCTTTCTCTTCAGTTCTATGAAGGCTGAGAGAGGTGAGGAAACACAAGAAGGAGAGTTTAAAGGTAGCAGAGGTTTCTTCAGGAGGTTCAAGGAAGAAGCCATTTCTGTAACAAAAATTCAAGGAGAAGTAACAAATGCTAATATAGAAATTACAGCAAATTGTCTAGATCTAGCTAACAAATTGATAAAGGTGGCTACACTAAACAACAGATTTTTCAATGTAGATGAAGCACCCTTCTAGTGGATGTCATATAGGACTTTCAGGACTACAGAGGAAAGGGTCAATGCCTAGTTCAAAGCTTTAAAAGAGTCCAGGTGCAGTGGTTCATGCTTGTAATTCTCTCTCCTCCACTCTGGGAGGCTGAGGTCAGTGGATAGCTTCAGCTTAAGAGTTAGAGACCAGCCTGAGCAAAAGTGAGACCCCCCCATCTCTACTAAAAAATAGAAAAACTGAGGCAAGAGGAGCCCAAGAGTTGGAGGTGGTCGTCAGCTATGATGCTACAGCACTCTACCCAGGGCAACAGCTTGAGACTCTGGCTAAAAAAAAAAAGATGAAGAAAAGTTTCAAAAGACAGGCTAACTCCTTTGTCAGAGGTTAATGCAACTGATAATTTTGAGTTGAAGCCAATGCTCATTTATCATCCCAAAATCACAGGGTCCTTAAGAAGTTTGCTACATCTACTCTACTTATGCTCTATCATTGGAATGATAAACTATGAGTGACAGCACATTACAGCGTGTTTTATTGAATTTTAAGTTCACTATGGAGATCTTCTGCTCAGGAAAGAAATAGTCTTTTCAAAATGTCACCATTCATTGACAGTGGATATGGTCACCCAGGAGTCCTGATGTACATATTCAAGGAGATTAGTGTTGTCATGACTGCTCACACAACACCCCAAATAAAGTCATGGATCAAGGAACAATTTGAACTTTTATATCTTTTTATTCAAAAAATCAAATACTTGTTGCTTCCAGACATAGGGATTCCTCTAATGTATCTGGACAAATAATTTGAAATGCCATTAAGAAAATGTGTGATTTATGGTCAAAATATCAAAAATTAACAGGAATTTAGAAGAAGTTGATGTCAATCTTCATGGATGAAAGGTTTCAAGAAAGACTTTAGTGGAGGAAGAAACTATAGATGTGGTGGAAATACCAAGAGAACTAGAATTAGAAGTGGAGCCTGAACATGTGACTGAATTGCTACCAGCTCATGATCAAACTCGAATGAATGGGCTGTTGCTCAGGAATGATTCAGACAGAATCTGCTGCTGGTGAAGATGATCTAAACATTGTTGTAATGACAACAAAGGATTTAGAATATTATATAAACTTAGTTGATAAAGCACCAAAAGGTTTCAAGAGGGCTGACTCTAATTTTGAAAAAAAAAAACTACCATGGCCATATATATATAAATAAAAAATCATTCATGAAGGGAGCTGAAGAAAGGAATTGATATAGAAAATTTCATTATTGTCTTATATTTAAACATTGCCACAGCCTCAAACATTCAGCAACCACCCCCCTAATGAATCAACAGTCATCAACATCAAGGTAAGACCCTCCACAAGCAAAATGACTACAACTTACTGAAGTTTCAGGTGATCACTACTATTTTTTCCCAATATAGTACTTTTTCTCTAAGGTAGGTGCCTGGTTTATTTAGACATAATACTCTTGCACACTTGGTAACTACAGTATAATATAACATAACTTCTTATATGCAATGGAAAACACAAAAAATAATATGGCTTATTTTATTGAGATATATGCTTTGTTGCAATTGTCTGGAACTGAACCTGCAGTATCTCTGTGGCATGCCTGTATAAGCAGTGGTACATATAGGTTTTGTTTTGTCTGATGCTTTTCTCTTTCACTTAACAACGGGTCTTGATGTAGGATATATGTCCCTCAAATGAAGGACGGTATTTGCCTCCTATTGGTAGGCTTTTGCAAGAAAGACCTAAGTAACAACAACAACAACAACAACAACAAAAACTACAATAAATAGCAACCTGAGGAACTCAACTATTGAATAACTCAGAACCAATAAATGTTAAAAAAAAAAATTGAGATATTTTCTCAATTTTATGTAGTTTGTAAAATTCATTTGCTTTTTTAAGAGGAAGGTACTAAGAAAAGAATGCTGGCTGGGGATAAAAATTGTGATGACAAGAAGATGCAGAAAAGAATGTCATAGGCCAGGTGTGGTGGCTCACACCTGTAATCCTAGCACTTTCGGAGTCCCAGGTAGGTGGATTGCCTGAGCTTATGGGTTGGAGACCAGACTGAGCAAGAGTGAGACCCAGTCTCTAGAAATAGCTGGGCATTGTGGCGGTTGCCTATAGTCCCAGGTAATAGGGAGGCTGAGACAAGAGAAACATTTGAGCCTGAGAGATTGAGGTTGTTATGAGCTATGACTAGGGTGACCAGATGTCCTGATTTTGGTGGGACAGTCCCACTTCTCAACAATTTGTCCCGCAAACCTCGGCATCTTAAAAAAGTCCCAATTTTTGGAAAGAATGCACGAACCAGCTGGAGAACAAGAAGGGAATATACGGTTTTCGGCCGCCATATGGCTATTTTGCCAGAATATGAGTTTTATATTATTTTTGTTAATTTTATAATGTTAAAGTATAATAAATAATTGCTGAGAAGTGATTATCGAGAACTGCTTATCAAAGTTTGCATTGTTGTCAGGCCCTGCCTGCCCCGAGCCCCTGCTCTGCCCCGCTCCACCCCCCGCTGTGTTGTCCCGCCTTACAGATGTTAAAATCTGGTCACGCTAGCTAGCTACAGCACTCTACCAAGGGCAACAAAGTAAAACTAAGACTCTGTCTCAATAAATAAATAAATAAATAAATAAATAAACAAACACATAATTAAAAAAAAAGAAAAAGGAAAGAACGTCATGATAGAGGTGATAAGTCAAGAAAAAGCCCACAATACAAAGATTGTTCCAGAAATTTTTCAGGGCGAAGAAGAATGGAAAAGAATGTATTTTCTGGTGATTCTAGATGGTCTTCCATATTGAGCTTTTGCCTCTAAAACCTTGATCAAATATACATAAATCTGAAATTTATTGTCATTCATTCTAAAATACCTGCATATATATATTGAAACCTAGTTATCTACACCTTGGAGACAGTAATGAGCATTTGAAGAATTCAACTGATAAACGTACCCTACATAAATGCCTATGGCAAACTCTCCTACCATCATCATCTAAACAAAATATCAGAAGATTTTTTTATTTAATGTTAGGGATGCTAGAAATAATTTTTCACTGGTGAAGAGGAATATTAAAAATGTGTTTGATAAGAAAGTTCCTATGGGCATTACTACGCTTGCATGGACAGTATGTAAAAACGTGACAAACCCAGTAACCAAGCACTTAGTGAACAACTTTGTCATCTGAACCTCTTAGAATACAGGAGAAAATGCTTGATTCTAGGTGCTTCTCTGAGTGTTCAACAATAGAGGTGGTGGTGGTGATGGTGGAGGGAGACATCTGATGGCTTATATATGAACTCATATGTCTTTCTTTTTGCATTCTTGATATTAAATACTTGCATATGCAGCAGAGTTAAATGCAAGGCAAGCCTTTGCAACATGCCCCCTGCTCCAATAGTATTGGCAGATCAAGAAAAAAATCAATATTCCTTTAAACAATAATTAATTAATAATTAAACAATAATTGCTTATAATCAAATAATTTAAAATTTTATTGTTTAGATTTGATCAGTTTGTAAATGTGATATTTGCTTTTGCTTTCCATTAATTGAAAAGAAAATTAGTCCTCTGTGATAGCTCAATGCCAAGTACATGCACTAGTCCTGTAATTACAGCCACGAGTAAGGGGAGCCCTGCTATAACGGACGTGCAGGTTTGTTTCCAGAGAGGGGCTCAGCCTTCTTCTTCTTACGTGGACAGTTATTGCAATTGCTTCAGTGAAGCGTATGAGAATAGCAACAGAATCCTAATTTAAAATCTTTATTTTTATTCATTTGGAAATTAATTCATTAAATCAACTAATACTGTTTACCGTTGCTATGTGCCAAGGACTGACACTATAAAAACAAAAGCAAACAAACAAACAAACCAAAAAAAACAGTTCCTTTTCTGAAAAAGCTTGCAAGCCAAACTGTGGAAAGAGAGAAGGAATTATTATACAAATTATAATGTGAATATATAGAGTTGAGACCATGAGATTTAGAAAACACACTCCTTTAAGGATTATAAGGTATTTGCAACATCTGGAGCATAAGCAGGGAGAGAAAGGAACAGAGGTAAGTGTGGGTTTTACCTAGAGGTCAGCTGCAGTTTGTATTTTTCCTCAGGGCAATGGCATGAAATTGAAAGGTGTTTAAATGTGAAGTGGCATTATCTCCATAGAGCCCTCCTGCCCAACAGCTCCTTTTCACAGCTCAGTAGACAGTGAATGCCTGAGGCATATTCCAGAGTGAAACTGGGTGTCCTTTACCGAAGTCATTGTCACTGTCACTCTGGAGAACGACATCCTCTCAGAGTTTCAGGAATGCTAGCAGCGCTGCCTTTATTCTCAAAGATGCTACTGGAAAGTCATTCATGACCAGATCTCCTTCCTGGAACCTCTCAGTAGATAGTTTTTATATCCATTTCTTATCTTTTTCTTTGTTATAATTTGAATACGCTTTTTCAGCGGAATGCTCTTTAACACCTTCTGAGACTCCTGGGGCAGAGAGGATACAAGGAAATCTCCCATTCCAATCTTCCACTTCAAATTTTCTGAAGTAAGAAACTTAGATGTGTTGGTGGAGAGGATGATCCCAAGATAAGATGACCAGACGTCCCGCTTTTGGTGGAATTAAGATTGCTATTTAGTAGCAATATATGTTTCTTTTTTCTGATTTTTAACAATTTGTCCCGGTCCTGAGGCATTTTAAAAAAGTCCTGATTTTTGGAAAGAATGCAGGACAAGCTAGGGAACAGGGAGAGAATGAGAAGGAATATACTGTTTTTGGCTGCTGAAAAGGTTACTGTAACTCCCTACTCCCCTCCTGGGCAAGGTCCCTAGACTGGCTCCTCCCTTGCTTCTAGGCAAGGACAATTAGCTCAGAAGGAGCCAAACTGCCAGGAACAAACAAGTAGCATTCCCCCTCCTAAGGTGACCAGACTTCCCGCTTTTGGTGGGACAGTCCCGATTTTTAACAATTTGTCCCACGTCCTGTGGCGTTTTTAAAAAGTCCCAATTTTTGGAAAGAATGCACGACAAGCTAGGGAACATGGGGGAACAGGAAGGAAATACACAGTTTTCGGCTGCATGTGACTATTTCACCAGGATATGAGTTTTATATTATTTTTGTTAATTTTATAATATCAAAATTTAATAATAAAAAATAATTGTTGAGAACTAATTATCGAGAACTGCTTATCAAAGTTTGCATTGCTGTCAGGCCCCGCCCCCCAGGCCCCACCCCTCCCCCCTCAATGGTGTCCCGCTTTACCAATGTTAAAATCTGGTCACCTTATCCCAAGATGATAGTGACATCCCAACCTAAATAGGTTTCATGATGCAGGGCCCAGAGGCCAGATATTAATAGGACATATATGCTATAAATATTTAAATAAAGCCTAAATCCACAACTATGTTCAAGGTGAAAAGCTGACCTAGCACAGAATCATAGAGAATTGGAAATGTTTAGATATTTCATAATCTATACACTAAATGTTTTTTCTTTTATTTTGGGCAAAGAAAAGTATTCTTAATTAGAGTACTCTATTTTTGATACCTAATATTCTAAAAAATTTTGATTAAATCTTACATATACGACTATTTTACCTGAAGATAGTATTTCTTTTCATATTCATTTACCCCAGACATGAGAGATCTTTCATGTCATTCATGTGTAGACCACAGAATGTATTATTTTTTATTGTCTGCTTTTTTTTCTATGTAGTTAAATGATTACTTCGATTTTCATTTTGTTGTTAATGAGTTAAGGAGAAGTCATTTCGTTTAGTGACAAAGGGGTCCTAATTTATAATTAACTTCTCTTTCTTATCCACCACAATTACGTGCTTTTTGCTCTGTGAAAATTTTCTCAATGGATTAGCAGGTCTACCCTGTTAAAAACAGGCTATTTAGTAGCAATATATGTTTCTTTTTTCTTTTATAAGTTATTCGTTTATTTTTAATTAATAAAATTATATATGCTTTTGATGATATATAACATGTTTTATTATATGTAATATGTCATATATTACATATATGGCTAAATTAAATGTCTTAGAGTATTCATCCAGAGTGAAATTTTGAACTTTTGACTGAGTGCTCAATCCCTCTGCCCCCTCACTCTGAGCTATCTCCAGGGTCACAGAAAAATTGATAGAAGCTTACAGGGATTCTCCAAATATTCACTGTCCTCACATATGTATAGCTTACCTCATTATCAACATCCTATTCCAGAGCGGAAAATTTGAGAAAACTGAGGAACCAACACTGATGCATCATTATCACCCCAAACCGCAGTGTGCAGTAGAATTCATTCTGGACGTTGTACATTCCAGGAGTTTGGATAAAAGTAAAATGAGACATTTGCTCTATTGTAGTATTAACAACAGAGTAGTTACCGTGCCCTAAACATCCTTTGTGCTCTATAAATCTCCCCCATTCCCCTATCCACATTTGCTGCATTTAGAGGTTTGGCTTTTCCAGAACGTTACATAGTAATAACCTACATACAGGCTTCCTCCATGTGGTTGCACGGCCTTTATGCATGCGTTTATAGCAGCTTTTTCAGATATCATTTCCAGAATGTTTGTGTAGAGGATAGTCTTAGAAGGCAGATCTAGTATTTTCCTCCATGGTAGATGGTAGGCATGTTTCCTGAACAGAATAATACAAATATTATCTCTTTGTGGAGTAATGTTGGAGAAGGCTTACTAGCAGCTAACTATAAAATTAAGGGTTTCCTAGGCTCAGGTTCCTCAGCTATAACAAAAACATATTGTGTGAGTGCCCATCTGTTCCACTCCGTAGTGTTCCTATGCAACGTGGGGATCCAGGGAACTGATGCAAACATACAACTCATGTTTCCAGTTGTAGCATAACTGATGTGGATATTTGACCAGCACTCTCACTTTATCTGCCACCACCCTTCAAACAGCAGCTTGCAAACATGTTAGGTCAAAAGTACGGGATAGTACCCAATTTGTCACAGTCCATAACACCTTGCTATACACAAAACTACCAGGAAAATAATATAAAGTGACATATCTTATTGTTGATATATAATTAGGTGAGTATAGTATAACATATAACTTATGTAACTTTCCATTGTTGATGTATAATTATATGAGTACAAAACGCAGTTTGTAAATGTACGGTTTGATAAGTTTTGACAAATATACACGTATCAACACCCCAGTAAAGATATAGACAAGATATAGACACTTCAGAAATTTATTTATTCCTTTTAGTAAGTCCATTTTGTGAGGCTTCCAATTTAATGAGTGTTCTTATTTCTATCTCCATAAATTAATCTTGCCTGTCCTTACCATTCATTTGAATTAAATTACTTGGTATGTGTTCTTTTGTATCTGTTTCTTTTTCTGAAAATAATCTTCCTGATAGTCATTTATAAATGTCATTTAAACGTGTTTGGTTAGTATTTTGTCGCGTAGGATTTCATTGAATTGATTTGCAATAATTTGTTGCCATTCTTCTGTTGATAGACAGTTGCATTGTTTCTAGTTTTTTGTTCTCATGAATAAAACTGCCTCAGTAATACTTGTATAGTCTCGTAGTGGACCTGTTTTCATGTCTCTTAGACAAATACATGGGAGAATTACTGGCTTGCACACAGTAGTATAAAATATGTGCTTATTTATCATTTTCAAGAAACTATCAAGAGTTTTCCAAAATAACTCTACCATTTCTTTCCTTACCTGCAACATGTGAGAGTTCCAGTTATCTTCATCCTCTCCAATATCTTGGCATTTTAATTATAAACTTCCCAATGGCTATGAAGTGATATTCATTGTAGTTCTAACTTGCATTTCCCTGTTGAGCAATAATATTGAGCAACTTTTAATGTATTTTTTGGATTTCAATACATAGTCCTTTGCAAAGTGTCTGCCCATATTTTGCCTATTAAAAACTGTGCTACTTATCACATCATTAATTTGGAGAAGTATGAATATAGCCTCTCACACTATATATGTTTATGTAGATATATATTAAATATGTTCTCTTAATTGAAACTTTCAAGTTCTTAATAATGGCTTCTATTAAGTGGGCTCCAGTTTTGTTGAAGTCCTATTTATCAATTGTTTCTTTTTAGGTATTTGCTTTATGAATGAGTGTTTACTGTTTTCTGAACCTATTTTTATGCTTTTATAATGTGAGGTATTGTCAAAGGTACATCATTTTTCTTTACATGCGTTGTTTCTCTTAACAAATAGCACACTGTTCTGATACGTTTCTTGATGACTTGTCATTTTCCATTGATTTAGACTGGCACAATTTAAACAACCATGTATGTGTGCAGCTTAATATACAGGGTATCCGTAAAGTTTGTGTGTAAGTTAAAATAGTTGTCTATAAATATTTATAGACCTGTACTATCCCAAAGTTTGAGATCACTAGTCATTTTCTTGGCCTGTTCATATATATTTGATATTTGTAATTTTGGTAAGATTTTAGTTAAATTTTTACCTGCACTTGAATATAGTTATCTAACAATCCTAGATCCATTTCTTCAGGAAGTGAGTTGTTCAAATAAAAATATTTGTTTTGGTCTAAAATACTATGTTCTATTTTGTGCCTGACTGCCTCAAAATATAAAAAATCTTTTATAAAAGCAGTATGTAGACAGCTTTAGACATCCATTATGGACAATTTTATGAAATATAACTCATTTATATAAGAAACTAACATCAAAGCTCACATTTATCAGCTCACTAATTCTCGTATCTCTTATTTTGGATAAACTTTCCTAGGTCCAAAGTGCTTCTCAATACAAAATATACTATTTTCATATACATGTCAGAGTAAAGAACAGTGGAAATATGAATTAATAAGATTTTTCTAACTCTGCGTATGTAGAGCAAATGTAATAATTGCCTATAGATATGCAAGTTTTAATCCTTCTTAGAACAACAGGGAGCTTTTAAGACTCATTTAGTGTGGCATAATAATTACTTTCTGAATAAGATATGCAGGGTAGAAGATTCATTAAATTATCATTTATAAAATCATTAAATCCAATATTTTTTGAAATGTTTTACAAAATTCTAGGAGTATTACTAAGGTTAATCTGTTAACATATTGTTTAATATTTAAGTTTCTATAGCTGATGGTATTAGATATTATACATCTGTAATAGATAATTTCCAGCAGGTTTTAGTAATCCACAGAACACAATGGGAGATGATAATGGAGATGGTGACCAAACTTAACATTAATGAATTTTCTATGCTTATTAGACACATTGGGTGGAGTTTCTGCATGGTGTGCAAGTAAATAGAAGTAGAACTCTAATTGCTTTTAATTGGAGATACATAATTAATTTTCTTTATACTGTGCTAAAAATCCCAGTGTCTGTTGTTTTAATTGACCTCTAAATATGAAAATAAAAAAATGTGTTATAGTAATGATGTTTATTAAATTAAACTTTAAGTTGTAAAATAATTTTTCTTGAAAAAAATCATAGTTATTTTTATATTTATAAGTGACATACTTTTTCTTTCATATAAGACCAACCAATTAATAATTAAACTTGTGTTGGGAGGGTGGTTATATGAACTCTGCTGACATAAATGTGTAATTTTAAAAGGCACTTATTATAAGGGCACAATATAGTACAACTTGTCATTAGATAAGCTAAAATTGAAAATAGAGCTTAGCTTTTTAGAAAAGTATAAAAATAAAGCTATATTAGGAAGAGTTTTGCCAGGTTCGGTGGCTTGTGCCTGTAGTTGGAGCACTTTGGGAAGCTGAGGCAGGAGGACTGCTTGAAGTCTGAGGATTTCTAGAATTCAGAAGTTAAGACAAACCTGGACAAAGTAATGAGACCCTCTCTCTACCAAAAAAAGTTGAACTAATAAGTCATGTGATTGACAGCTCTAAAAACGTTCATAAGACAATAATTTGAATTCTCTATTTTTTCGTTCCTTCAACAGACTAAATCACAAATTTCATATTATTGTCACAATCATGTAACATAAATGTAGAAAAAGAAATTATGCTTATGGAAATAAAAAAGAAAGAAGGATATGGCAAAATAATTATTTTAATTGGATTAATAAAACTTATTTATTATTTCATTTAAATACATTTCAGTCAATAAGGGGACTGATGCTGTAATTCAGTCATTGAGTCTAATGTGACAAGATGTTAAGGGCATATCATGTATATTATTAATTTTGGAGATGAATTTTTTAATGATCTTGTTGATATTTACAGATAAGGTGATGGTACAATAAAAAAAATTGCAATATTGATCTTTTTTTCCCTTGAAATTACTTATAATTAAAATTTTTATCTTAAAACAGTATTTTTTTTTTACATAATCTAAATCATCTCTACTTAGACATTAGATCTCCACTGAGTTTTAAAATAATTAAATTACTCAAGGAAAATAATGCCATTTGTTCTTATATGGCATGTTTTTGTGCAGGTAAATATGTCCTGAGTTTTCTAACTTAATACATAATGAAATTTACTGGTATAGTAATTTAAAATATCGAAATACTACCAAGTATGTTTAATCAATGGAGAGAAATATTTTTCTTAATTCATTCAAAACTGATATTTTAACTTTTTTACTATCCTTAGTTTCTCATATACAGAAAAATGGTTATTTTTCACCTGAATTTCCCAGATAATTGCCTTAACTTAATGCTTAACCCAACAAGAGAAACTGTTAGTAATCATAAAATTTAGAGAAAACATTTTCATGATTCTAATTTTTCTACTTGAAAATTATTCACCTATATGACTTGAGATGAAACATGATTAGAGATTAAATTCACAGAGACATAAAATATATTTATGTGACCCCATAGGTGACCTGCAATAGCTGCATTGCTAAAAAAGGAATAGTAATCTTCAATTAGTATTTTTGATATATTAAATGGGAATACAAGTTATATCTCAATGTGGTTTTGATTTGTATTTCCCTGATAACTAAGACATTGGGCACTTTGTCATGCGCTTGTGGGCTATTAGTCTATCTTCACTTGAAAAGATTTTGTTCTGCCTTTTGCCCCCTTTTTAGTGGGATTGTTTAATCTTTTCCTGGTTTTTTGCTTGAGTTCTTTGTAAATTCAGGCTATCAAGCCCTTTATAGGATGCAAAGCATGCAAATATTTTCTCTTATTCTTTTGATTGCCATTTGATCTATTGATTGTGTCCTTAGCCGTGAAGAAAACTTTTAGTTTGATTAGATCCTATTTGTTTATTTTTGTTGTTGCTGTGATTGCTTTTGGGTATCACCTAACTCCAAAGAGAGTGGTGTGTATGTCAAAAAGTCCCAAAGCAACATATACTGGCATGAATAATGAGAGAAAGGAACAATTAGGTACCGTTGGTGAGACTGCAACCAATACAACCTTTAGGGAGAGTAGTGCAGAGATATCTCAAAGAACTAAAAGTGTACTTACCATTTGATCTACCAATCTCAATCTCACTATTGGGTATTTACCCCATACCCCCCAAAATGTCATTTTATCATAGAGACAGTTGCACTCAAATGTTTCTATCAGTGCATTCACAATTGCAAAGATATGAAAATAACTTGAGTGCCCATCAATATATGGAAGGATTAATAAACTGTGGTATACATGCCATAGAACACTATGCAGGCATAAAAAAAAAATGACCTAGTATCTTTTGTAACAACCTGGATGGAATTGAGACCATTTTCTAAGAGAAGTATTATAAGCAAGGAAAGACAAACATTAAATGTACTCAATACTGTATTGGAACTAGTTGGCCAACATTCAACATATACATATGGAAAAAAACTTTAATGGAATTCAAGTAGATGGGAAGTGATAGGAGGAAATGAGTAAATTCTCACGTAACACACACATCATACACTTTCTGGATGAAAGGCACAGTTATAACTTTGTCTTAAAATACACAAAAAAGCAAATGATGTAACCAAATGTGTAATATTTTGAAATTAAAAAAAGAAGAAGACAAAAAATGGAAAAAAAAAACTTTGTAAATATAGCACAAATATTAAATCAAATAATAGAATACAAAAAAATTTATAAGATAGAAAATAATGGAACTAAGAAGAGTGGGAGAATTAACTCAACATAGGGGAAAATATGAGATTTATTAACCACTATATATGCATTATACAACAGCCCCAGCCCCTCTAAGGCACTCACTAAAGATTTATTGAATCAGTGGATGAATAATAGCTAAGTAACTCCATCAAATCATTTCCTCTTAGAACTGATATTTTATTAAAAGAATAACAGTTTACTTCAATATTTTAGAGGAACAATTAGTATCTCCCTGACTCTTTATTTTTATGTAAATGTTCCAATTGTATTTGCTACACTTTAAGAAAATCAAATGCAGACTGGGTAGAAAGTGCCAAGAGAGTAGTGCTTTCCTTATTTTTACCAAACTTCAGAACAGGTGGGGCATGGAGGCTCAACCATGGAATCTTTGCATTCTGGTAGACCAAAGTAGGTGGATAGCTTGAGCTGGTGGAGACCCACTCTATTAAAAATTAAAAACAAAACAAAACAAACAAACAAAAAAAACCAGCTGTGTGTTGTGGTGTTCACTTGTACTTCCAGTATTGGTAGGCACCTCTGGTGAGTGGGTACCAGCCTCTCAGTAGGCTGAGGCAAGAGGATTTCTTGAGGCCAGGAGTTAGAGGTTGCTGTGAGCTATGATGTTGTGGCCTTCTAGCCACGGCAACAGTGTAAGACTCTGTCTTGAGAAAAAAAAAAAAAAACTTCAGACCAATTTGGTTTTCAACCATATCTCCCTACCTTGACATATAATAGTTAATCTTTCTGGTCCAGAAACAAACAATTAAGCTCCTCAGCTAATGAATGAAAAAAGACCTTTACTTGTAGTGCTTTTAACTACTATCCACTTGCAGGCTCTAATAGATAACATTTTCACCAGTATAAACATACAAATATGAAGATCTCTTTTCCCCAATACATAAAAGATAGCTGAATCTATTTTATTAAAATAGTTTTAATAGAAACAGAGAATAAAATGGTGTTTACCAGAGGGAGGGAACAGGAATACTGGAGAGATGTTGGTCCAAGGACACAAAATTTCAGTTAGGCAAGAGACATAACTTCCCAAGTTCTGTTGTGCATCATACTGACTACAGTTAATGTACTGTATATTTGAAAATTGTTAAGGGAGTGGATTTTAAGTGTTGTCAACACACAAAAAAGCTAAACCTGCAGTAGACATTTAGATTAAAATAGAACATTTATGTATGATTGGATCTGATTCCTTTAAATATGTATTTTATTATAATTATTATTATTTAGAGATGGGGATCTCACTGTTCTGTACTTGAACCCTAAGTTCAAGGGATCTTCCCACCTCAGCCTCCCTATGAGTTGTTTACATATACATATATTCAAAACCTACTTTACTAAAACTTATACTTGAGATCTTTTTTGTTCTATTATAATTCTCAGATTCTTTTGCAGGTGCTCTTGGCAATAAAAGTCTTAAAATGAACTTTTCTCCAATAATTTTTAACTGAGGTGAATCATTACTTATTCACCTATTACTGTGTAGATACAAAAATGAAAACATGGTATCCAACAGTTGTGAAATCAGTCTGTAGTCATGTAGTTTTAAGAAATATTGAAAACATTTATTTCCCTTAATTTTTTTTTTATTAATTGATTTCTGTGTACATTGATGCAAACATGGGGTACATTGTGCTGTTTCATATACAATTTGAAACACCTTCATCAAGCTGGTTAACATAACTTTCACATCATTCGGTTAATCATTGTATCAA
>CAUYQV010131089.1:0-32240 GCA_963574575.1 Galagoides demidoff
CTGTGGTCCCAGCTACTTGGGAGGTGGTGGCGGGAGACTCGCTTGAGCCCAGGAGTTGGAGGTTGCTATGAGCTGTGATGCCATGGCACTCTACCCAGGGGGATAGCTTGAGGCTCTGTCTCAAAAAAAAAAAAAAAAAAAGAATAATTTTTATCAATTCTAAGTTGTGCATTTTTTAATGTTTAATATGTCTCAAATCAGTATGCATATTACAATCACTGGAAAATTTTTTTTTTGGTGGTATACAAAAGTAAAAGGTCCGTTTATATTGAAAGTGTCTTAAATTGGATAAAATAAGATATACGACACTGTTCCTCAGCTTTTTTATCTCACCGTACACTGAACCTATAGTTTAACTGCTGTGGCACTCTTAAATTATGTTGATTAAAAAAGGAGTAAAAGAAGAATACTTACTATGCTTTGAACTTCTTTCAAAAATAATTTAATTAATGGTCTTTAAACTTTTTTGAGGCACACCTGAGATCCTCTTGTGGCACATCAGTGTGCCAGGGCCAGGGGAAAATCACTGGTTTGTGAGAAGGTGTTTACAATGCATATAAAATGTAAATGATGGCTCAGTGCCTGTGGTTCAAGTAGCTATGGCACCAGCCACATACACCTAAGGTGGCGGGTTCGAATCCAGCCCAGGCCCACCAAACAACAATGATGGCTGCAACCAAAAAATGGCCGGGCGTTGTGGCGGGCACCTATAGTTCCAGCTACTTGGGAGACTGAGACAGGAGACTCGCTTGAGCCCAGGAGTTGGAGGTTGCTGTGAGCTGTGATGCCATGGCACTCTACCCAGGGGGACAGCTTGAGGCTCTGTCTCAAAAAATAAATAAATTATACATAAAATGTAAATGACATAAAAATTACACATTGGTGTTAAAAAATGAGATTTTGGAACATTGTCCTAGGCTTTAATTTTGGGAGAACATGAGTCCAAAACAGCATTCTAGCACATTCCCTTAAAAAGCAGCACTGTTTACATCTCTTATCCTGCCATATTTTGTAATCTGTTAGATAGATGGCAAAAGTCCACGGGAAAATACATCTTGGTATTATCTACATAAAGGACAATAAAGAGCAGACATAAAGCCCTGCAAGCAGAAATATTGGAAAAAGTTTGTATGGAAGAAGCCACTGGCCTGGCGCCTGTAGCTCAGTGAGTAGAGCACTGGCCACATACACTGCGGCTGGTGGGTTTGAGCCCGGCCTGGGCCTGATAAACAACAATGACAACTGCAACCAAAAAACGGCCAGGCGTTGTGGCAGGCACCTGTAGTCCCAGCTACTCGGGAGGCTGAGGCAAAGAGAATCGCTTAAGTCCAAGGGTTTGAGGTTGCTTTGATCACAGCACTCTACAGAGGGTAACGTAGTGAGACTCTGTCTCAAACAAAACAAAACAAAAACAAAAATAGAAGCAACTGGGCAATGGTGCTACAGATACTAAGTGCGTGATCAAAAACAGAACCCTCTCTGCTCGGGGCTCAGCCCTAGGCTGGACTGCTAGGCTCTTATCTCCTTACACAAGCTTCTTACCTTGAGAGCTGAAAGTTTGGGTTACCTGGTAGTCACTCCCAGCCTGTTTTCTGAGAACACAGGTTGTCTGACAGCTTGTTTCTGTTATATTTTCCTTATATTCTTCCCACCTGCTTCCCTATCACTCCCACTGGGGGTTAGGGAGACTGTACTCTTCCATTGTCCTGTGCTTCTTGGCAAACCATCTCTCCCAACCACTGGATAAGCTGGAAGCCCCAACTTATGTCAGTGTTTCTTACTGGCCAACCTCATGCCTCACTTGCCCATTCTGTCTGAATGACGGAGGCAGCAAACTCCCCAGGGTGGTAACAATCTGCAGGATCATGACAGACACTGAATGCAGTATGGTCCTTTATAAATAATTTACTGTTATAATTGTAAACATAAGGAGCTCTGAGTAACCAGAGAGGGAGGGTGGGAGGCATTTGAAAACACACATGTATGCACACACCAGGATGGGCTTTCTCAGTGACTTTGTTACGTGGTTTTCTGTTCTGCATTTTTCTGTACTTGACTGCTTTTGCAGCCATAAATAAGGCTTTTGCCAGCTTGGTCCCTAGTTGCTTGGGCAGAGGGCTGGCTGCAGAGAACTTTCTCCTGCTATGGAGAGAGAAAGGGAGTTGTGGGTTCCATCCAAGGCTGAGCCAAAGAGCTGGTATGACTGCAGTGATGGGAGCACAGCAATGAGAAGCACGTGAGGATGCAAAAATGCCCAAGGGCAGGGAATCACTGTGTGCAAAGCCTTTCTGTGGTATGGCAAAGGCATCCGCCTTCCTTCTCCTTGGCCTCTCCTGGGTGAAGGGAGGTCAAGTCATACTATTTTGAGGTGCTTAGAGCGGGATGGGAGGCTGCTGGATGTACAGCCTGCTTGTGGGAGGATGAAGGAAAAAAGGCACCATTAAGGCTGTGCTAGACCCTGACGCTGCTCTTTGACCTTCATTCCCATTGCTGCATTGCTCCTGGGTGTTTTATCTTTGCCAAAACCACACAGGGAGGAAGCTTCTGAGACAAAGAGGTGACTGTGGAGCCAAATTCTATTCCTAGCCTGTGGCTGACTCTGGCAAGTAACCTTGAGCAGGTCATTAACCCCTCCCTAGAGTGATTGTATTGAATTCCAACCTATGTCAGGGAACTTCTGTGAAAACCGTATGTTGAGATTGTAAAGTGTTTTGAGATCTTGGAAGGGATAAACAAACAATACCCCCATGTTTTGTGAGAGTGTTATGGGCTGCCTTTCATGTCTGGCTCTGTGCACTGGCCATGCTGTGTTTTTTGCTTGGTGACCAGGTATAGAACACCCTTAGGATTAGTGATAAATACAGCTAACATCTATTAAATGTTTTCTGTATGTTGGACACCTTAGTTTAATGCTCTCAGCATCATTATGAGGCACAATTGAGAAAACAGAGAAGTTAAATAACTTTCCCAAAATGCACAGTTAATAAGCCAGACAGAGCCAGTATTCTGGCCTCCTGAGTCCAGGGTCGCTCTTATCCACACAATGAAACACATTTAATAGCCTTGTGGTTCATCATTAATAAGGACTTGCTATATACATTCTTCACCAAGCTGGGTGGTGTAAGCAGTGTAAAACTGTATAAATAGGAGACAGATGAGGGTTGGGTGGTATCCTGGTAAGACCAAAGCTTTTTTGAAAATCTGAGCAAAGAGACAGAAGTATGTGCTAGACTTTTGGGGGGAAACTTGGTGGAAAGAGCGAGGTTTGAATACCCTTGTGTTTTGCTTTCTAAGCAGTTAGAACATTTAGACTCTCTTGGATTACAGTTCTGGAAAGATGTTGATTGGTATTGGTTGTGAGAAAAAGAGCATGGATGAGGACTATTTCATGGTTAAATATGGGACAATCTTGTGCTGATTCACAGTGCACCATGGCTCTTGAATTCTCAGTGATCTTCAGCAATGAAAAAAAAATCTGCATATTTCCCAAATGTCTAGGCCATAGAACAGTGTTGAGGTTGTACTTGCATCAGTATTTTGTAGACTTCCATGTTTGATTATCGCTGATGGAGAGGAAAGCACCTCATGTAAATAGTTTACGACCTTCAAGCAACTTAAAACCAAGCCCCCGGACATCCTGTGAAACTTCCACCTGTACAGAGTGGCTTCATCACCTGTCAGTCTTTTGACATTTGATTATTTTTTCCCTTTGTGTACCATGTTACTATCTCAGCCAGGCTATGAATATTTCAAATGCAAATACTTGGCTGGTGTATCTTACTATGTCCCATGGCTCCTACCCCACATCTTGACTAAAAGAAGGTCAATAAATATTCGTTGGTTTAAAAACAGACACAGAGAACAGAGGGGGAAAAATGAAAGGCAAAAACCTATACTTGAAATGATAGGAATTATTGGTAATTTTCAACTGACTACTTAGATGTTAATTGCTATTCACTAATCAGTACCCTTTGAAAGATTAGTAGTAAGTTGTTTAAAATGCAAAATCATGTTAATTTTTGTCTTCATCTTTGTTGGAGCTGGCTCTGGAGTTGGGAGTAGCTGGCTTTGGGGCATGATCTCCAAAATATATCTTCTGTTATTAGCTTAGGCTACTTTCTGCTGAACTGGTGGTGCCTGGGGTAGGTCTGGCTGTCAGAGATTTGATGCCTGGGCAGAGAATCTGATAAAGTACCTCTAGGTCAGCATGACTGCAGATATCAACTACAATGACTCTTGTGACTCCACTGCTTAGGGAGCAATTAGCCCCAAGTGTGATGGGAGATTGAAATAAAAAGTGCAAGTTGACACTTTTGGCTTTGTGTCAGAAGATGGTCTCAAGTACAGCCCCTATTCAAATACACCTCCTTCCCCTGCTCATCAGACCCAGTGCCCTGGGTTGAAGAGGGCACCATTTGAGAGGTTTGTGACACTGAGACTTTTTTTTTTTTTTTTTTGAGACGGAGCCTCAAGCTATCCCCCTGGGTAAGGGTGCCATGGCATCACAGCTCACAGCAATCTCCAACTCCTGGGCTCAAGCGAGTCTCCTGCCTCCGCCTCCCAAGTAGCTGGGACCATAGGCGCCCACCACAACGCCCGGCCATTTTTTGGTTGCAGCCATCATTGTTGTTTGGTGGGCCCGGGCTGGGGATTCGAACCCACCACCTTAGGTGTACATGGCTGGCACCTTAGCCGATTGAGCCACAGGCGCCGAGCTAGGCCTGCCATTCTTAAAGATTCCTTTCACCCCAACTCCCTAACCTATCCCCAGCTTTGAAACTATCCTACCCTGAGAAAAATAATTCATACACCAATTATAACTCACACTTCAGAGGAGGTTAGATGAAAATGGGCAGGACTTCACCCCCTTTTTTTAGGAGGATGGGAGAAAGAAGAAGAGGGAGGGTCCCAACATAGAATAAAGATGTCTCTGAAAATTCATAGCTTTGGTTTAGGAAAATTCTGGCTTCTGTTGGGGAAAAATTGATCTTGTTTGTTCTTTTTTTCCTTCTTGGTTGAGTTCCCAGTGTGGATCTTGAAGGCGTTTTGTTCTTGGTATCAGAACCACCCAGGCTTGGTCCTCACTGGGCCTGGAGCCTCCTACACACTCCACTGCCTCTCTGCCACAGAGGAAAGTCATGGCTGCCCCATGCACAGACAGCAGGTGCTGGGTGTGGGGCCCAGGGCAACGCCTGCAGGCCCCTGCTGTGTGTCTGTTCCCCACCTCTCTTCTCTGAGGTTCCAGTTAATGCAGCTATTAAGCAAGACTGGAAGGAGGGGGTGGTGAAACTCAAAGCCTTGAAATGAGATCTGTGGTTGTTTTTCTCTAAACCAAATGGATTCCCACCCACTACCAGCCTTCTGGTGCCTTTTAAGTCAGGGCCTAGTGACCCTGTGAGGAGTCGCTGCCAGAGGTAGAGCAGGAAGAGCACATGTAGGCTCAGTCCTCTGCTTAGGGAGCCCTTAGGGAACAGCCCTTGCAGTTGGGATCAACATGAGCCCTCCATGGCCACATGGAGCCGGTCTTCAAATTCTAGTTTAACATCCCCCCTACTCCCACAGGCTTTGCATAAAGTGGGTAGAGATGGGACCCACAAGCCTCCTTTTCATTTCCAGTGTTGACAAGAGAGTGTCAGAATCCTCATCTGGGCCTGCACTCTGGGAGGCCGAGGTGGGTAGATTGCCTGAGCTTACAGGTTCGGGACCAGCCTGAGCAAGAGGGAGACCCTACCTCTAAACATAGCTGGGTATTGTGGTAGGTACCTGTAGTCCCAGCAACTCAGGAGGCTGAGGCAAGAGTTGAGCCCAAGAGTTTGAGGTTGCTGTGAGCTGTGATTTCACAGCACTCTATGAGGGCAACAAAGTGAGACTGTCTCAGAAAAAAAGAATCTTCATCCCTATCCTTAATTTCTCCAATGCTAAGGAGCCAGGGTAGGCACGAGGTCAATGTGTTGCCAGTCATGTTGCCAGCTGACACGTCAAAGGATGTGTGTGTGGACAGCAGGTGCCTGGAGACTGTAGGACCCAGCTTGAGCCCCACCCGTGCAGCCATAGGCTCTCTTTCTTGTGGCTTCCCTTGTCTCCTGCCCCTTCTGACCACTTGGTCACCCTGACTCTTCTCCCACTGGAAGGGGAAATGCTATCTGGAGGGCAGCAGCCACTCCCCCACAACAAACCTCCAGGCCAAGGGACAGTGGAAGCAGTGGGCCACACTGGCAGTGTTCAGACAGTTAGCTGTCAGCAGGAGCTACTGGCCGCTCACCTGGGAGCCCCAGGGCATGAAGACCAGGCCACAGTGCAACTGGCTCTCGTAGCTTATGTCATTCTGGAGGTTTTCCAGGCTGAGGAAACATTTGAACATTACCTCATCTTGGAGTTTCAACAGCTTCAACTTTGATGATGTCTTCCTGAGAATTCTTTTATTCCTTACACGTATAGAGGCTAAACATTTATTGTGATCTTCCTGTGTGCCTGACACTGTACGAAGAACTATCTGTGCATTATCTTTTTTATCCTCACAACTCTATGAGAGAGGTTCTGTTATCAACCCTGTTTCACTGACTAGCTAACTGAAGACTAGAGAGGTTAAGTAACTTGTCTCTGATTACCAGCAGGTACGTGACAAAGCTGGGGACCTAACAGAGGCACTGTATCACTGCTTTATGGGCATGATGATTTTGCTTTGTCCCGGATTAGAGCATTTATGTTTTACCAAATCTGTATCTTGTGTTTATTCTTTTAGCACAGAGATCATCAAACTATGCCCGTGGGCCAAATCTCACCATGGTCTGATTTTGTAAGGTCTGCATATTAGAAATGTTTTACATTTTAAAAGGTTGTTTAAAAAAAACCCAAAACCAAGTTGAATTGTATTTTATATATATCAGATATATAAAAAATACATTGTGTATATATATATATATATATATATATTTTTTTTTTTTTTTTTTTTGAGACAGAGTCTCACTTTGTTACCCTTGGTGGAGTGCCATGGCATCATAGCTCACAATAACTTCAAACTTTTAGCCTCCTGAGTAGCTGGGACTATAGGTGTCCACCACAACACCTGGCTATTTTTAGAGATGGGTCTTGATCTTGCTCAGGCTGGTCTCGAACCCATGAGCTCAGGCAATCCACCCTCCTCAGCCTTCCAGAGTGCTAGGATTATAGGCATGAGCCACTGTGCCTGGCCTAAATTGTATTTTTTAAAATGGAATAGATAGTAAATTTTACCTTATGTGTAAAAGGTAAAATTACTTTACCTTTACCTTACTTTACCCACAGTTAAAAACAAAGCAAAACAAAAACCAGGCAGGGAATGGTGGCTCACATCTGTAATCCTAGCACTGTGTGGGAAGCTGAGGCAGGTGGATTGCTTGAATTCAGGAGTTCAAGACAGCCTGAGCAAGAGCAAGACCCCATCTCTACTAAAAATAGAAAACCTAGCCAAGCACTGTGGCAGGTGCTTATAGTCCTAACTACTTGGGAGGCTGAGGCAAGAGTATCACTTAAGCCCAAGAGTTTAAAGTTTATGATGCCACTGCACTCTACCCAAGACACTGAGTTAGACTGTCTCAAAAAAAAAACTACACACACACACACACACAGAAAAGAAAATGTGACAGAGATAGCATTTGGCCCATAAAGCCTATAAAATATTTACTACTTTCTATCTGGCCCCTTATAGAAAAAAAGTTCTGAGCTATCACCACAGCATCCTCTATCTCATACCAGTATTGCCCGTCTTCCACAGTGGCCCCAGCACCATGGCTGCCATTCTCCAGTCCTCTTTGGACTCTGCCTCTTCCAAGAGTATTCTGAACAATTAAAAGCTCAGTGAATTCATTCATAAAGCTGGAGGTGCCAGTGGAGATTTTTAAATTTTTGGCTCACCTTTGTTTGAGTAGATGCAAACCTGGCAGGCCAGCTTGTGGCCTGTGCCTTGACTTTCCTGACTATGAAATGAGAATGAGAAATCTTGGCCTCAGAATAGAAGGAATGAAAGAGGGGAATCTAACAACACTCG
Organism: Galagoides demidoff; assembly: GCA_963574575.1. Classification (NCBI taxonomy): domain Eukaryota; kingdom Metazoa; phylum Chordata; class Mammalia; order Primates; family Galagidae; genus Galagoides; species Galagoides demidoff. The sequence goes on from CAUYQV010131089.1 coordinate 8,027, forward strand.
GGAGCTCTGGAGCCTTCCTAGCAGGAATAGCCAATATTAATCACAGGCAACATTATTCTTAGCATGTCTCTGAGCGCTTGGCCTAAATGTGTAAGGTTAACTGTTTAAGCTCAAAGAAATGTCTCTTCCCCTTTCACACGAGATGTATGAATGTGTGACTAACAGAAGCTATCTAATGTGTTTTCGTGTCTCGCATTTCTACCCAATTGGCAAAGTCCTCGAGGCCTGGTATGGGCCTCACAATTTGTGTCTCTCTGAGCCCTTGGTACCAGGCTCAATCAGCACACAACAAGCAGCTCTTCCTACCCATTTACCCCCTGGCTTCCATGTTGAGAAAAGGCCCTGAGTTGAAACAGGCCTCCAAGAAGAGTGTCTAAAATATAAGGGCCATCTCTTAGTCCCCCAGAACAATCATGAGGCCCAGCAGTCAGGTGTGAGCTAGCAGGGGCTCCTGCGTCTCAGGTGGGGGCCTGGCCTGACTGCCTGGGTGCTGTCTCTCCTTCAGAAGCCCAAGGCTTCCTGCACGCCCGGCATCGCCAGCACTCTGTTCTCCAGGAAACATCGTGAGAGTTAATTATTTCTCAGGCTGACTCAGACAGTGTTTTTCTGCCAAAGAATTCTGTCAGCCAAGCAGGGTCCTGCTGTTACCCCTGCATGAGCCTTTGTGAGTTGTTCAGGGAGGAAGCACCGTGGCTGGGAGGCCCAAAGCCCTGTGGCTTAGGGTAGGATCCAGACCTGATCCCCAGGGGTGGGGCTTGTTGCTGGGGAGGGAGTTGTTGCCTGGGAGGGGGAGGAGCCCCTCCCCCGTGTGAGAAGATCCAGAACACTCTCACCGCAGGGCTGCCTTTCAGCCAGTCCCTGTGGGGCAAATGCTTGCTTGCCTTTCATTTTGTTGATTAGAGATTGTGTCCCTGAATAGAGCTTAATGTCCTTTTGAAATTATCTGTTCTTTTTTTTCTTCTTAAAATTTCTCCTGCTTTGTCCATTTGGTTTAGATTGTTGCTCTGTTCCTAACTGCTAAAGGTGGCTATTGGGACATCCAGAGGAGAAAGGTGACCCTCAAACACAAATGGGAGAAAGGGAGGGAAGGGGAGAGCCTGAGGGACAGGAGGCCTGGGAGACAGTTTCTCTCATGTCACAGTGTGGAGTGGGACGGGGTGAGCCCCAGGAGAATGGGGGACAGGGAACAACAGGAACCTGTGAGTTGGCTCACAGGGAACCTGGGATGTCTCTGAGGGGAGATTCATTCACAGGCTGAACTGTGCTGGACACACCTGGGACCAAAAGCCAGTGGGGGTGGGACAGAGTGAAGGAGGCCACCTCCTAGCTTCCCCCTGCCCTTTGACCAGTGGGGACTCACAACCTGGCAGCCCACGTGGGTAGGAAGGTATGTGGGGTGCAGTACAAACCCCACCATGGCCCCAAATAACCCACATTATGTACATGGCTTCCTGCTGATGGATTTGCCTTCCTAGGGAAAGAAGAGCACTTTACACGGAAGGAGTCAGGTGAGGGCAGGAGGAGTCTCAGAGTGAGGCAGGATAATTCTATTAATCCATTCCATCCCCTCTAAGAACAGAGACCTTTTATAAATGACATAGTTACAATTCTACCCTAAACCACCTCCCAACCTTTTACAAAACAACAGAAAACCCAACAGCATGTTTTGTAAGAGTCAAAAACATTTACAGAACAGTTAGTACATAGGAGGAAGAATTTTATACATTTTATCATTTAGTCTTCTCAGTAACCCTGTGATATATGTGCCAATGACCAGAGACTTGGAGAGGTCTGGGCAGGGATAACACGAGCAGAAAGGGACAAAGCCCAGGCTTGTGGGGACTGAGAGTACAACAGGACTTGGCCTGTAGTCACAGCCCCACAAATCCTTGCTGAAGGAGTGACCATGTGTGCCAGGCTCCAAGATCAGGGCGTGGCTACTGCCCCCATACACCATCATTCCAGGGCCTAGAACTGGGTAAGTCAGGGCCTAGAAACTGCCTCAGGGATGTTTTCTAAGATCCTATTTTCATCCTCTGGCCTGTGCTCTCCCCGCCCCAGCTGTCATCCCACATCCCTTCCCTTTTCAAGAAGGCACAGAATACAGCAGTTAATTTGGTTATTTGATGTACCAAGTATTTGAGTGTCTACCATGGTGCCAAGCATTGTTCTAGACCAGTGATTTTCAACCAGTGTGCCTCAGAAATTTTTAAAGATAATTAACTAAATTATTTTCAAAAGAAATTCAAGGGCGGCACCTGTGGCTCAAAGGAGTAGGGCACTGGCTCCATATGCTGAAGGTGGCGGGTTCAAATCCAGCCCTGGCTAAAAACTGCCAAAAAAAAAAAAATTCAAAGCAGCCAGGTACAATGCTCAAGCCTGTAATCCTAGCACTCTGGGAGGCCAAGGTGGGTAGATTGCTCTGAGCTCACAGGTTTGAGACCAGCCTGAGCAAGAGCAAGACACCCATCTCTAAAAATAGCCAAGTGTTGTGGCAGACGCCTGTAGTCCCATCTACTTGGGAGGCTGAGGCAAGAGAATCGCTTAAGCCCAAGAGTTTGAGGTTGCTGTGAGCTGTGACACCATGGCACTCTACCAAGGGCGACACAGTGAGACTCTGTCTCAAAAAAAGAAAGAAAGGAAGAAAGGAAGAAATTCAAAGTAAGTCCATTGGGCACGCCCGTACCTCAATGGTTAGGGTGCTGGCCACAAGCACCGGGGCTGCTAAACAAACAAACAAATGAACAAATAGCTGGGCATTGTGGCAGGTGCCTGTAGTCCCAGCTACTTGAGAGGCTAAGGCAAGAGAATTGCTTGAGCTCAAGAGTTGAGGGTTGCTGTGAGCTATGACATAACAGCACTCTACTGAGGGCAACAAAATGAAACTCTTGACTCAATAAAAACAAACAAAGTGAGTCTATTTTTTTTTTTTTTTTACTGTTTCTTTTGGTCAATATAATGTAAGTGTGTTGTCGGAGTTGAACTATTAGTTCAAGTGTACCATGAGATTAAAAGAGTTGAAAAACTGTTCTAGACGCTGGAGTGATCAAAACAGATTAACATCCCCTGCCCTTCTCAGCTCACATTCTAGCCAGGGTACAGAGGTTGTCTCAGAGCTCAGCTCTGGCTGCAACTTTTTAGTCCATGCACAGATCAGGGAGGACTGAGTTGTGGGGAGATAAAAGTTCTGGGACTCCTCAGCAGATGGGGGCATGCACTGACCCTCCCACACCTACAACGTTCATTTCTGTCCCCGTGGTTGCAGGCATGGGCTCCGAAGCTCTGTCACTATGCGGTGGCCTCTTCTCTAGCCATGTTTTTCATCCTAGGATGGGCTTCTGAAAGTATCTTTGCCAGAGGACCTGGGATTGAGACTAAGAGATTTGGTGTGGGCTGATCTCCAGAACATGTTAGAAACCAGGAGCTAAGGCATGACCTTTAAAATTCTTTTAAATTTTTAATTAATTATTTATTTTCATGTGAACTTGGGACTCTGAATATCTTCTGGTCCTGTATCTTCCTCACAAATAGCAGCTTTCCTGCACTGGGGGTAAAAAGAAAACCTTTAACCCAGACCCTGTGACTTATTCTTTTGTGCTGAAGCTAAGCTGGCTTGAGTTGGTTTCTGTTACTTAAAACCAAATACAGTCTCATCTTGAATATAAATGAAAGCTTAGAATTTTGGGGCAGAAGCAGCAGACCTAGAGCTGCCTGTGGTCGGGTATGACAGTGATAAAGTCAAATTGGAACCCGAGAGCTCAGTGACCACTGGGGACATTCCCCTGCCCTGCACCACCCTCTGCCAAGGCCCAGGAGCAGATACTAAATGTGCAAATCCATTTGGATACAACTGGTCTGATCTTTCCCCAAATTTACTCTTGATACAGGGTCAGACTTTCTGATCCACACACTTTTTTCTCCTCTTTTTTCTAAAAGGGAGTAAAGATTGTGGTAAAAGAAAAGAAGGAAAAATGTGAACTATCTTCTAAACTGAGGTACAGTAATGAAGTGGCTTCAGTATTGATCATTGTGAAATCACTACAAGCTTAGCAATAATCCATTGCTGAGTCATATCCTGTTTGGAAAGACAAATTTAGTCCATTAGAAGGGATTGTATGTCATCTGCCAAAAGCTCCTTATTTGACTACCTTTATTCTATACCTGCCTGGCTCCTACTTACCCTATAGGCTCCAGTTTTTTTCCGGGAAGGCTCCCACAGGGCTAGGCTAGGGAACATCTCTCTGTCAGAGCATTGCCTTATAGTATATAGCTCACTCTATTTATTTTTTGTTTATATTTATTTATTTAATATTTTTTTGCAGTTTTTGGCTGGGGTTGGGTTTGAACCCACCACCTCTGGGTATATGGGGTTGGCGCCGCCCTACTCCTTTGAGCCACAGGCGCTGCCCCATATATATTTTTAGAGACGTGATCTGATTCTGTTACCCAGATTATTGTGCAATGGCACTATCACAGCTCACTGTAGCCTAGAACTCGGGCTCAAGGGACCCTCCTGCCTCAGCCTCCTAAGTAGCCAGGACTATAGGCATTCTGGCTAAGTTTTGGTTTTTTGGTAGAGGCGAGGTCTCTCTTTATTGCTCAGGCTATGCTCTATTTAAATTGCCCATACGAGTCTTGACAGTAGCCCATGTGTCTGGTATATGGTAGATGCTCAATATACACTTCATCCATGAAAGACTGAATTCAGGGTCAACAACTGTAGCTCAGCAGCTAGGGTGCCAGCTATGGCATTGGCCACATACACCGGGGTTGGCGGGTTTGAACTCAGCCTGGGCATGCCAAACAACAGTGACAACTACACCAAAAAAATGGCCAGGCGTTATGGCGGGCACCTGTAGTCCCAGCTGCCTGAGAGGCTGAGGCGAGAGAATTGCTTGGGCCCAGGAGTTTGAGGTTGCTGTGAGCTGTGATGCCACAGCACTCTATGGAGGGCAACATATTGAGACTCTGTCTCAAAAAAAAGAAAAGAAAAAGACTGAATTCAGGCCTTTAATTAGTACTCTCTAAAATGTCTCTCTATACGTGAACTTCTGCAGATGGGCATATCATATGATTCATCACACTGTCAGGAAGATTTAGGTTTGTGTATTTAGGGGCAGACAGAGCAGATAAGACTCAAGTGAACTTGATTAGCTAGAAGTTCCAGGTCCCTCTATCAAACAGAATTTATCAGTTAGAATTAAGTTAGACCTTATACGACGAAAAGCAAAGTTATTCTCTCATGTGAAACAATTCCAGAGGAGGCTCAGTGCTTGTAGCTCAGCAGTTAGGGCACCAGACACATACACCAGAGCTGGATGGTGAATCCAGCTGGGCCTGCCAAACAATGACAACTACAACCAAAAAATAGCCAGGTATTGTGGCGGGTGCCTGTAGTCCCAGCTACTTGGGAGGCTGAAGCAAGAGAATCACTTAAACCCAAGAACTGGAGGTTGCTGTGAGCTGTGACACCACAGCACTCCACCTAGGGCAACATAGTGAGACTGTCTAAAAAAAAAAAAAAAAACACAATTCCAGAGGAATTCTATCTCAGGCATGAATGGGGGCTCCGTGAAGTTATTAGGAACCCCAAGCTACTTCTGACTTTTTCTAGCATCATCCTTAGCACTGACTTCTATTCCCAAGGCTACCCCATGGTCCCAGAGGACAGTAACATGTCAGCCATCACAGCAGCAGGATGAAGGGAGAGGGGCAAGCAAGCAACAAGGGTAACCTGTTCATCTGACTCAGGTCCCTCTCACCAGACTTCTTGAAAATTTTACTTATAAATGGCTGAGCGTGGTGGCTCACACCTGTAATCCTAGCACCCAGGGAGGCTGACACGGGTGGATTGCCTGAGCTCAGGAATTCAAGACCAGACTGAGCAAGAGGACAGACCCTGTCTCTACTAAAAATAAAAAAACTAGCCAGGCACTGTGGTGGGCACTCATATAGTCCTAACTACTTGGGAGGCTGAGGCAAGAAGGATCACTTGAGTCCAGGAGTTTGAGGTTGCTGTGAGCTAGGACACCATGGCACTCCTACCCAGAGCAACATAGTGAGACTCTGCCTCAAAAAACAGAAAAAGTACATATAATAGCCTGTTATTTCTCAGTGGCTAGGAAAGCTTGGGTACATTGCTCCAAATAAATTTGGAGTTTTATAATTAAGGAAGAAGAGGGAAGCAGATATTATTCAGGAATCTGCCATCTCTGCCCTAGTCCCCAAGCAAAGCTGTCCCCCTCCTCTTACTGAGTAAGTTAAAACATCGAGAGATCTGTAGGCAGCTCTCTTTGGAACTACATCTCAGTCCTCACTAATACAGGGACTAGCAGTCAATACTTTTTTCTCTTTATTGTCAATACTTTTTTCTCTCTATCGAGAGCTGTAATAATCAGGGAAAGGGTCCTTTCTTTGCTCTGTGTATGGTCTGTACACATGACTTCACTCATTACATGACGGCGCCACGGGAAAAGTTCAACATCAGCAACCTGCAGGAAGGCTCTTCCTCAAGTGGGCATCTCTCACAAGGCTGGGCGATTTAGCTGAAATGTGTGTTGACAATCATGTTGAATATAATACAGTGCCTTAGGGCCCTGCTATAGAATTGGCAGGCTTGTTGCTCTGCCTTTCAGGTGGGCAGGCCTGTGCACGGGTCTCCGGGACAAAGTGAGGGAGAAAGGACCCCACAGCCATGTTTACTGCGTCTTCCCCGTGGAGGGCAGAAGATCCCACTACCTTGGACTCTAGTTAGTACTTCCTCAAACTTCAGCTTGATTTTCTGTTAGACTGGAAGTGTCTGAATGCAGGACCAGGACAGGAAAGGTAATGTTGGAGAACACCAGTCAGCGCTGGGGGGGGAAGCCTGCGTGTGCACTTTGTTTTCTGGGTTACCTTACTAACTTGTTTAACTCCCTCAAATGTCTACTTTCTCAGGTAAAATAGGACTGATAATGACACCTCCCTCACTGAGGGTTAAACAAGATCATGTAGGTGAATGCATTTAGCATAGTGCCCCAAGAACAATAGGTACTGATAAAAGGTAGTGAAGTTTACCCCACAGAAAATAGACTGGAGATAGATGGCAAAGGCCATTATGAACGCTCATCCTCTACACAAAGCTTCCTCTGAAATTAGAGAAATCTGCAACCCTGGCATCTTGGCTGGCATCCCAGGAGGGGATGGGCACTTATTGCAGCAAAGCCAGCCCCAGCTGGCCAGAGACACTAGGCCCCAGAGGGCAGGGGCTACTCCCCATCTCAGGGCTGCAGACTCAGGGAACTGATTCACATTTTGTCCTGGGGACACTGCACTTGAAAAAGCATTATTGATGGCTTCGATTCACTTGGTGGCTCAGGTTACAGAGGGAGGAAGGAAGACTGAATTTCATCATAGACAGCATTTATGCCTACTGCATGTTCTCCATAGAGAGGTATTTTAGCAATCATTATCATTAGTGTTTCTTCTTAACACAATCTTAGACATACCTATGTGGCCAAGGAGCAAAAGTTAGAGTTCATGATCCCCAAATTTCTAGCATATTACTTAACTAAGCAAGTTTCAGCCATCTGCTCCATGAAGGCCTGGTGGGAGCCTCTCTGGTCATGTAGTTACTGCTCAGATCAGTCATTCATGATCAGAAAAACACAGACATGAAAATGTAGGCAACATGACTGTTTTGCCTAGCAGCTTAGGACAAGAGGTAAAAAGTGACTTTTCCAACCAAATCAGAAGTGGTCTGCTGTCAGAAAGTTCTGGAGCAGGGATGTTGGAACTCTTTCTGGGTGGATGTCACATTGTAGAGCTCTGGACACCTAGAAGCAGTGGAGATTGGGGGATGGGCAGTGAACTAGCCAAATGCATGCCTTGTTTTTAGCACCTGGAAGAAGTTATGGAGGAAGGTGGCCACGACAGGGCTGAAAGGGAGGTTGAGGCACAGACCAGAGGCAAATCCAAGGTCAAGATACAGTCAGCTCATGCTTACATTGCACCTCTGTGTGCAGGCACCTACTGCTCTAAGACTTCACATATATTAGCTCATTCCTTTTTTTGCAGTAACTCCAGGTATGATCCCCTTTATACAGAGCCTGGGACTTGAGCAGAGACAATCTGGCTCCCAGGTTCAGAACTTCCACCATTCTCCCTAGTGCTACCTCTTAGGACAGTATAGAGCAGCGGTTCTCAACCTGTGGGTCGCGACCTACAGGAACTGTATTAAAGGGCCCCGGCATTAGGAAGGTTGAGAACCACTGGTATAGAGCATGTTGAGGCCCTCAAGATCAGTGTGGGGGCCAGAACCATCACCCTCATGGAGAAGACCTGGCTGGCTCTTAGATCAGCTGTAGCCCTCCTTGCTGGTGCCAGGGCCAGGCAGGCTGCCCCCTCACCGGGGGAACTCATGCCTTTGATCATGGCGGCATTGCAACCTGTCCCTGCTGTCAGAAGGAGAAATGCTATTGGCATGTTTCCTCCTGGATAGGTCAGTTTTCAGAGAACAGGACATTTAGTGAGTTTGTCTCACGCTGTACAGAGAACATGGTGAACCTTCTAAGCTTGATTACTGAAGAAAATTAAGAAGACAGGGCTGATAGGTTTTCCTCAGATGCCAGAGCCAACAGGCACCTAAAATAAGCCCCGAAGCTCAGTCCTACCTGAGCGTCTTCCTTGTCCTGGGAAGAGAGTTTACCAGATTCTAGTTCTCTTTGTTTCTCATACTGAAGCAGCTTCCCTCTACTCGTTAAGGCAGAGCCCAATTCTCTCTCTTTTCCATAAAAATCCCAAGGAACAACTGTTTTGGATTACTTAGTTGACCCGGCATGGAAACTGCTTATGTGGCCCAGCTACAGAGGGGCACTCAGCAAGGAAAGCTGACCCGGGGCCTTTGGGATGATTCTGAGGGGTTGTGTGTTTGCACCTGCTGCGTGGTTGTTACCTGCTGGGTAGCCACAGCCATATACTGTCAGTTTTCAAGACAGGCCTCAGCAGGCAAGCATCTTGCTGGGAGGTATCCTTAGTCAGCTAGGAAAGTAAAGCTGACGTGCCAGCTGACCTAAGCAAGGCATATGTCATCATCTTTCTGTTCCCTGGCATTCTCTGGTTCTTCCTAAGGCCTTTTCTCAACCAGGCACTTTAATATGCTGTAGACAGCCAGCAGGATGGGAGGCTGTCAGCCCCCAGAGAAGACCTATGGAGGCCACTTAGGCTTTTTTTTTTTGAGACAGAGTCTCAAGCCGTCACCCTGGGTAGAGTGCCATGGTATCACAGTTCACAGCATCCTCAAATTCTTGGGCTTAAGCGATTCTCTTGCCTCAGCCTCCCAGGCAGCTGGGACTACAGGCACCTGCCACAACACCCGGCCATGTTTTGTTTGTAGTTGTCATTGTTGTTTGGCAGGCCTGGGTTGGATTCGAACCTGCCAGCTCTGGCGTGTGTTGCTGGTGCCCTAGCTGCTGAGCTACAGGCTCCGAGCCTACACTTAGGCTCCTTAATTTCACACCGTCGGCTTCCAAGCTCACACATACATGCCTGCCCCTCCTGTTGGGACATGGCCAGATCTTTTGTAACATTTTAAAATAGCCATTGAAGAGCCAGATGACAAGACTTCTCTCAAAGATTGAGACATGATTGGGATGATGGCGGAGTTCTGGAACTTGTAACAGATCTGCTTTATAGGGGCCAGGAGTGGGAGGTCAGGCTCCGGGTCCCTGTCAAGGTACGACCAAAGGACCTCCACTCCTTTTTATTGTATATACTGAGGTTGGGTACAGATTTCATTTGAAAGAGGGTTCCATTACTTTTAAAGTGTTTTAAAGCCCTGACCTGCATTATCCTTAGTTTCTCCATTAGTAGTTCTACAGAGTTATAAAAGAGGAAAAATCAGAGGGGGTAGGGGACGAAGAAAAGGTACAAAAGTTGTTTGAGCCCCTGGGCAGGTGCCTGCATGTCACCAACACCATCTGCTTGGTTGTCTCCAAAAAGGAAGAAGAACCTGGTCTAATTGTCTCCTCAAGCTTTCTTCTTTGGGATTTAGAAAGATCACAATTCAAAATATTAATCCAAGGTAATAATTACATATAAGGATCCGACATAATCCAGAGCTTTAAAAAATGTGAAATTAAGTCATGAATTACCTTCAAATATAGGAAGTCTTCTTGCCTCTTCCAGGCCTGACAGGCACCACCAAAACTGTCTCAGAGCCAAGTCCCCAAATAAACAGAGGCTAATAAGGCTGATTTGCCCTTTTCACTCTTCTCTGGGGGCAGTGTGAACCTTTGACTATAAGAGAGCCAGAAAGGAGCATCTCACCCCACTTCGGTGGTGGCCTCTTTTAAAGTGAAATGTGAAGCCAGGGCTCCAAACTCTCATTGTGCTGAGCATTCCCAGGAAGGCTCTTGTGTTGTAGCCTGAAAGCCTATCCAAATTGCCTTGGCTGGTCCTGTCTCTGGCTTTGCCTCCCCAAGGGTCTTGCTGCTATCAGTTGACTGTTAACATTTCCTTTCACTGCTTTTTCAAACTGCTGGGAGCGTGCCAAGTAGTAGCTTAGCAGGGTTCATTCACCCCAGGGCTGAGATATTTTCAGCAGTGTAGGCAGGTTATGTGTTTCAAATCAGCATAGTAGGGCAGAGTGATTTGGAAGCCATTTCATTTTTCAGTTCATCAAACTCCTACTCACTGGGAAACTCTGAACCAGCGATGTGAAACCTTTCTGGAGTTGTGACACCCTATTGTCACTCATCTTATTTCATCAAACACCCACCCCTCTTAAAAATGCCATGAAGCATGATATTTATTTTTAAGATTAAACTGAATTAAAATTGGAAAATTACCTGAGAATTTTCTGGCACCGTAACAAAAAAGGAGATCTATCAGAAATGTTGAGAAATCAGAGCTAAGGATCATCACTCCACACAGGGAAGACATTTGACCAAATTGTGAAGTAGGAAGAGTTTGTTTTATTGCTGCCTTCCCCGTCCTCCCATCCACTTCCCTACTACCAAGCTCGTCCCCTCCTTGGGCCTCGGTGCCTTCACGCTACCCCGGACCTCCCTGCATGGTACCTAATACAGAACTGGCCCTTATCAAGCCCCTCAGCCCTTCTCCAGAACTGTTTCCTCTCAATAATTACATGATGCCGGTTCCTTCTGCAGGTGGCTCTTGTAGGTTAGTTGTTTTTTTAGAAAGGCACTGACAATGTCTTAGTTTCTTTCCAGTACAAAATTTTAGTAGTGTTAATTGTGATGATTATACCTTAAAGCAGCAGTTCTTGATCTGTGGGTCGCAACCCATAGGAACTGTATTAAAGGGTTGTGGCATTAGGAAGGTTGAGAACCACTGCCTTAAAGTCTTTTTTTTTTTTTGAGACAGAGTCTCACTATGTCTCCCTGGGTAGAATGCCATAGTGTCACAGCTCACAGCCACCTCAAACTCTTGGGCTTAAGTGATTCTCTTGCCTCAGCCTCCTAAGTAGCTGGGACTATAGGCACCTGCCACAATGCCTGGCTCTTTTTTCGCTGTAGTTGTCATTGTTGTTTGGCAGGCCTGGGCTGGGTCCAAACCCACCAGCTCTGGTGTATGTGACTGGAGCCCTAGCCGCTGAGCTACAGGCGCCAAGCCTGGAATATTTGTAATTTAACTAGAGTTAATATCATACACAAAATATTTCATTTCCAATGGAATTTCAATGGGTAACAGAAATGCACAGGGACAGCGGGAGATTGGTCCATTCTGCCTTATGGTAATGCCCACTCTGCTATGCAAGTCTTCACTTTGAGATATAAAAAATAATAGATGAGAGTCAGGCAATCCGAATCTATTTCTGACCTAATCCAATTCAACCAATATATGCCTGGCAGGCCCTGGGACTCTAAGGATGACTAAGACATGCTCCATGTCCTCAGTAAACTCCCAGTCTATCAAGAGGCAAAATGCTATGGGAACACAGAAGAGAAGATGATCATCCCTGCCTGGGGAAAGCTACAGAGAGCTAATATTTGCATTGGCCTTTAAGGGTGAGAAGGCTGCTGGGCGCAGTGGCTCACACCTGTAATCCTAGCACTCCGGGAGGCCAAGGTGGATGGATTGCTTGAGCTCATGAGTACAAGACCAGCCTGAGCAAGAGTAAAAAAAAAAAAGAAAAAGCCAGGTGTTGTGGTGAGGTCCCAGCTACTCAGGAGGCTGAGGCAAGTGAATTGTGTGAGCCCGAGAGTTTGAGGTTGCTGTAAGCTATGATGCCACAGCACTCTACTCAAGGTGACAAAGTGAAACTCTCTCTCAAAATAAGAAATGATGAGGCTCAGTGCCTATAGCTCAAGCGGCTAAGGTGCCAGCCACACACCAGAGCTGGAATGTTCGAACCCAACCTGGGCCTGCCAAACAACAATGACAACTACAACCAAAAAATAGCCAGGCTTTGTGGTGGGCACCTCTAGTCCTGGCTATTTGGGAGGCTGAGGCAAGAGAATCACTTAAGCCCAGGAGTTGGAGGGTGCTGTGAGCTGTGATGCCATGGCACTCTACCCAGGACAACACTTGAGGCTCTGTCTCAGCAAAAAAAAAAAAAAAAAAGATGAAAAGGCCCTTGGCTGGCTAAGAAAGGGAGGAGACACAGAGCCACAGAGTAAGGACAGTGAGGGTGAGGTTGGGGGACCACAGAAACAAAAGCATAGGGAAGGCGATTCCTGGGGGAGTCCAAGTGCTGGAACTCGAGAAGGGAAGTAGCAGGAATGAAAATGAACAGCAAGGCAAGGCCAGGTTTTGGAAGGCCCTCCAATGCCTTACTGGGGATTAGATGTATTACCTTGCAGATGGAGCTACAGGCGCCAAACCTAGGTTTGATCTTCTTAAGAGCCCACTAAGTATTTAATCTCTAATCTGGCCCTTCTATCATACAGGATGGTGCAAACAAGGACAGAATATAAACAAGAGCCTAGGACTGCTGCTGCCATCAAGCAGATGCCAAGGCAGGTGGAAACTTCTGGAAGCTCAGAAGTTGCATACAGATCTGCTTCTTCTCTTTTGAGATGTTAAGCTACTCACTCATTTATCCCTTGTTTTCAGTTTGGCTTTCTCCAGTAACATCCTTGCTGGGGAAATTGACTATTCTTCCAAAGAGAACTTGTGACTTTCCTCTTACTCATTTCAAACCGAACATTATTGAGAAAAAGGCGCCAGCCACATACACCTACAGTGGTGGGTTTGAATCCCCAGCCCGGGCCCGACAAACAACAATGATGGCTGCAACCAAAAAATGGCCGGGCGTTGTGGTGGGTGCCTGTAGTCCCAGCTACTTGGGAGGCTGAGGTGGGAGACTCGCTTGAGCCCAGAAGTTGGAGGTTGCTGTGAGCTGTGATGCCATGGCACTCTACCCAGGGGGATAGCTTAAGGCTCCATCTCAAAAAACCATTGTTTATTGGTTGAGTGAAAACCAACCAACTAGAACTCTGTTGTGGAGATAAAGTAGTTCAAGAAATGTTTGGACCATTAGGAATTCATCTCGTAAACTCTAAAAATGTTCTTTGACCTCGTAACCCCTCATCGTAGAATTTATCCTAGAGAAATAGTGGAAAAGTACACAAATATGTACAATATTGTCACTCTTGCTTATTACAGTAAAAAACTAAGAAATAAATTAAAAGTCCACAAATGAGGGATTAACTAGATTACTTAAAAAATACAGGGAATTTAATAAAAATTTATTAAAAATGACAATGTACATGAACACTTATTGACAACCGGGAAGCAAGATTTACTAATTAAAAAGAATAGCTTATGTAAATTTATTATATGAAAAAATTTTGCCTTCTACTTTTTTTATTACCTTTAACAATGAATTTATAGTTGACAACTCTAAATATTTGTAGGATAAATGAATAAATGATTGTGTCATTCACTAAAACAGCTGGGAAATCCTCTATCATCAAATTGAACTTGGTAACTGTAATGGCTTATTTTATAAAATACTTATTTTTGAGATAGGGTCTCACTCTGTCACCTGGGCTGGAGTGTAGCAGCACAATCATACCTCACTACAACCTCAGCTCCTGGGTTCAAGTGATCCTTTTGCCTCAGCCTTGCAAGTAGTTAGGACTCCAGGTGCACATCAATACTCTCAGCTGGTATTTTATTTTATTTATTTTTGAGACAAGGTCTCGCTCTGTTGCTCAGGCTAGAATGTAGTGGCATCATCATAGCTTATTGCAGCCTCCAACTCCTGTACTGAAGTGATTCTTGTACCCCACCTTACCAAGTAACTGGGATTACTGGCATACACCACCATACCCCACAATTTTTTTTTCTTTTGTAGAGATGGGGTCTTGCTGTTACTAGGTGGGTCATGGAACTCTTGGGCTCAAGCAATCCTCCCACCTCAGTCTCCGAAAGTGTTGGGATTATAGGTGTGAGCCACTGTGGCAAGCTTTATTACATAAAATTTTTAGTGAAAAGTCTGGAAACCAAAATTAGCAAAATATAAATAACAGTTATCCGAGAGGACAGTAGAAGGAATTTTTATTAATTTTTTTTTACATTGTCTTTATTTCCTAATCTTTCTACAATAATCATGTGTCAATGATATTAATGAGAACAATCTATTCTTTCAAATGTGCCAGGGCCAGTTTATCAGTTGCTGCAACAGGTCCAGTTTAGAGGGCAAACTGTCCTCCCAAACAGGACTAGATTGAGAAGCAAAAGAACAGGAGGGCCAGGCCAGGTGTGGTGGGCCACACCTATAACCCCAGCACTTGGGAGGCTGAGGCGGGTAGATTGCCTGAGCTCACAGGTTCGAGACCAGCCTGGACCAGAGCGATACCTCATCTCTAAAAATACCTGGACATTATGGCAGGTGACTGTAGTCCCAGCTACTTGGGAGGCTGAGGCAAGAGAATCACTTAAGCCCAGTAGTCTGAGGTTGCTGTGAGCTATGACACCATCACACTCTACTGAGGGTGACAAAGTGAGACTCTGTCTCAAAAAAAAAAAAAAAAAGAACAGGAAAGCCCTCCAACATAGTCTAAATTAGAAATTATGGTGCATGAAATGTATTTTACAAAGAGATCTCCTTCTCTTTCCACACACCTTCTGGAGAGATTTTGGAACAAGATGGTCTCAGGTCACAGCCCCATATAGTCACATAGAGAGTCCTTTTTTTTTTTTTTGAGACAGAGTCTCACTATGTTGCCCTTGGTATGGTGCTGTGGCGTCACAGCTCACAGCAACCTCAAACTCTTGGGCTTAAGCGATTCTCTTGCCTCAGCCTCCTGAGTAGCTGGGACTACAAGCGCCCACTACAACGCCCAGCTACTTTTTTTTTTTTTTCCATAGTTGTTGTCTGGCAGGCCCAGGCTGGGTTCAAACCCATTAGCCCTGCTGTATGTGGCTTATGCCCTAGCTGCTGAGCTATAGGCGCCGAACCAGAGGGTCCTTTTTTCACACCTTTCTACCTAAGCCCCAGCTTTCCTAAAATCTTAGCTCTTTCACCATCTCTCGGAAAGAAAAATCACCCAAGATCTAATTTCTTTATTGTTATTTTAAAATTCTATCTAGCTCTGTGCAGTTTGCCCTCTAAACTAGACTCTTGCAGCATAATGAGAGGGTCAGGTGAGTGCAGTCAGAGCTGAGAGTGATGAACAGCAGCAGAAGCAAAGGCGTGCTGGGAGACATGGCCAGATACAAGTGGCAACTCTACATTTACCCAATAAAATGGTTTTATCCTCACCTGTGCAATGGAAGGAGGAGAAAGATAAGACCCACAATTGGCAGTGACCTAGGAATGGACCCTCTCATGTGTAAGTGTAATAGCTGTGCCCTTTCTGAGGGTGTTGGCAGTGTGGGTCCAAAGCTACGTGTACATGTATACCTTTTGACCCAGGATTACATTCAGAAAATCTAACTTTAGGAAATAATCAGAAATGTGGTCATATTCATCGTGTTTGTAATAGAAAATTTTAGGGACGAATTAAGTTTCCATCAGTAGGAAATTTTTTTTCTTTTTTCTAAATAAGAGCTCAGCTTTTGGATTTAGGCAGATTTGCATTCAAATACTTACTAGCTGAATGAACACTGGCAAATTCCTCAACTTCTATAAGTCTCATTTTCCTCATAGCACAATAATAGTACTTCTTTCTGACCACTCCCCTGGCATTACCAACCATTTCTCTGCTTCTCTTTGCAATAAAACTTCTCAAAAGAGTAGGCTATTTGCACTACTTAAAATCTTAAGTCTTAAAGCCTTAAAATCTGCTCCTGCCAGGCTCTTGTCATCACTGCTCCAGTGAAACTGATGTTGTCAATCTTGCCAACGTTGACTAAATTCAAGAAACAATCCTTAGCTCTCAGCACACTTGGCCTGTGGACATAATTCTACACAGCTGGGTCATGCTTCCTCTTTAAAACACTTCACTCGTTAGATTGGCTTCTAGGACCCAGCATTCTCTTGACTTTTCTCCTACCTCATGTTAGTCACTCCTCCATATCAGTTGCTGCTTTACTTAATCTTCCCTTCTCCCTGCTCTCCTAAGGATGAAGCACCTGGGGCTCAGCCCCTGGGTTTTTCTTCTCCCTTTGTGTACCCCCACTTGGTGGTCTCACCCAGTCTCAAAACTTCCAATCACGTCTATGTGCAGGTGATCCTTTTTTTTGTTTGTCTTGTCACCCTTGGTAGAGTGCCATGGGGTCATAGCTCACAGCAACCTCCAACTCTTGGGCTCAAGCAATCCTCTTGCCTCAATTTTTCATTTTTAGTAGAGATTGGGGAATCTCACTCTTGCTCAGGCTAGTCTTGAACTCCTGAGCCCAAGTTATCCACCTGCCTCAGCTTCCCAGAGTGCTAGGATTACAGGTGTGAGCCACTGCGCCCAGCCAGATGGTTCTAATTTATACCTACACTCCAGACCGCTACCGTGAACTCCATACTGGTCTATCTAACTGACTACTCTATACCCATCTTTATTTGGATGTCTAATGGACATCTTAAAATTAACATCCAAAATGAAATTAAACTCCTATTCCCCCACCCATTGCTCCACCTACAACATTCCTATTTCAACACCATTCTTCAGGTTACTCAGAACAAAAACCTCAGAGTCATCCTTGGCTCCTTTCTCTCCATCACACCCTATACCCAATCTCTTAGAGTCCTAATTGGACTCCCTGTGACTATCCTTGACCTTCTTCTCTTTTCTCAAGACATACCCAGAATGATTCTTTTACATTTTAGGTTAGAGTATGCCATTTTTCCTATCAAAACCCTACAATGGGCTCAGTGCCTGTAGTTTAGTAGCTTGGGTGCCAGCCACACACACTGGAGCTGGCAGGTTCAAATCCAGCCTGGGTCTGCTAAACAATGACAACTACAACGAAAAATAGCTGGGCATGGAGGAGGGTGCCTGTAGTCCCAGCTACTTGGGAGCCTGAGGCAAGAGAACCACTTAAGCCAAGGAATTTGAGGTTGCTGTGAGCTGTGACACCATGGCACTCTACCAAGGGTGACAAAGTGAAACTCTGTCTCAAAAACAAAAACAAACAAACAAAAAAAACTTACAATGATGCCCCTATGCAGTGAAAAACTAAATCCCAACAGGGGCCTTCAGCCCCTCAAAGTTCTGGTTTCTTATTATCACTCTGATCTCACCTTCCTCCATTGTCCCCAGTCCCGCCTTCTACTACAGCCACTTCCAGGTTTTTTTGTTGTTGTTGTTGTTATTTCTTGACTCCACAGACATGCCTTAGGGCTTTTAGACTGGTACCCTTTTGCCTAGAATGACCTTTCAAGTCTGTGCTCAAACCTCACCTTGCACTCCCAGGACAGTCTCTGAGATGGAGATCAGCATGCAGGAAGTTTGGCAGGGTGTGCTCTAGGGGTCAACTCCTGTAGAAGGGGTGAGAAGGAAGCAGGACTGGATGATGAAGTAGTCTCAACAAAGTTGTGATCCACCACTCAGGCTGCTCAGGTCTACTCCTCCATGGAAGTCCAGGGAGAAGCTCCTCCAGGAGGCCAGTGAGCTTCTTTCCTAGGAGAAACTCAAAAGAGGAAGGGTATGGGGGTGGACAATAACCCCAGTATTGTGGCTTGTCTCAGGACTGTCATTAATGCACATTTACCCCTACCCTATTATCAGTTCTGGATTGATCTACACAAACTGGATAACAGGTTCACTTCCTGAAGTTCTGTCCATTGGGGAGATTTCTGTTTACCATTGTCTTTCTGTGTCCCCCTGAATGACACTGTGTGCAGCTACCACTCATTTTCAGTTTGTACCTACATATCAAGCCAACTCGTCCATGAACAGGTTTTTCCCTCCTCTCTTAATTGGTCATAACAGCTATCCAGGGATCCACACAGAGCCATAGGTGTGATATGAGAGAGATACTGGTGCAACAGTGATGCATAGCATGCACATTTGGGCTACCAACTTGTGTGCATCACTTGTGCCCCTCAACCCTGCTCATGGTGAATACTGGATATGCCATTAACACTGAATGTCTGACTGCCGCGGGGCCTGCTGCACTTGTCCCTCCACAGCTCTTGACAGAACTCAACTCGTGATGAGTGGTTCTGGCTGCTTGGTTACTTGGTGTCCAGCGATCAGGTGCCCTGTCTCTATTAGGGCCTAATAACAGGCCAGGAGCTTTCTGGAAAGGTATTTAATTCCCCGCTGCAGATGGCCTGGCCTTGCTCCAGAACTTTGTGGATCTGCATTGTGATTCTCCCTTTGGGATTTGTCATAAATTTCCAACACTGAGACCTCTGGTAACATAGGATCTGTCAGATCATCTGGCCAAAGCTGAAGGGCTGCTTGCATTGCAGCCTGGACATGTTGTTTAGCCCTTTCCTGCTCTTGGCCCCACTTCAAACTGACAGGCTTTCATGTCACATGGAATATAGTTAAAGTGATAGTCCTAGATTTGGAATATATTGGCTCTGGAACTCAAAGAAGTCTACCAGGTATTGGGTTTCCTTCTCTGTGATGGGGTTTTGCTCCCCCTCTCCAGAATGCATGCGTTCCAGAGGCATCCGATGCACTTGTCCCTTCTTGGTCAGCTGGCCCAATTAGCATAACATTATCAATATCCAGCCAGTCAGAGTCTCTCAGGACTATACTATGCTAAAAGTGGAAGCATTAACATAGCCCTGGACAAGTCTGTAGTGTTGTCTGTTCCAAGTGGATCAATTGTTCTGATCTTTTTTGATAAGATGGAAAAGCAAGCACTCGTGGCTCAGTAGCCACACACGAGGTGTCCGTAAAGTGTATTATGTGGCTAAGAATATGTTAATTGGCTCTTGTAAAGATATTGCATCTGGTATAGCAGCTGCAGATGGGCTATTGCTTATTTGACTGCTGTAATCTGTTATCATGCTCCAGGATCTGTCTGACTTTTGCAGGGTTAAGATTGCTGATTAAGCAGAGATGTGATGGGGCCCACCAACCCTGCATCCCTTAGGACTTTCCCAATTACCTTTTACTTCATAATTTTTTTTTTAATTGCTGTTCTCGCCCCTGGGATGTGCTATTGTTTTTGATTTATTATCTTGGCTCAGGGGAGAGGAGTAGTGCTAGAAGGGCAGTTTCACAGGCTTCTGCTTGGCCTTTCTACTATAATAGCTCTCATTTGGCAGGCCAAGAAACCCAGGTATATCCATTCTAATTATTACCCAAAATAGGGGAATGACTACCTGGTGCATCCATGACCCTGTGAGCACACTATGGGCCACACCTGAGCCAGCCCCTGTTTAAAAAATGGCCCCCATGTGCACCTGCTTTGACAGGGGCCTCATAATGATGTTTCAGGACTCAGGGTTTCAACTAGGACATCATGCCCAAAAACTCTTTAGGAAAAGGGAAAGAGTATTCCCTTTTCCCAGTGTGTAGCTACCCAAGTGAAAGGCCATAGTTCCTTTTGGGGAAGGACTTGGGAAATGTCCACCATGTACATCATCATGGTATTACCAGGTACTTGCTAATGGCTCTTGGGCTCTTTCTGTCTGTAGCTCTTGGTCTGAAAACAAGTTCCTATCTGGAAACTGAACTGAGAACGATGAGACTTTTTGTTGGGGCAGCTGTCCTTGGCCTCCTAGTCAACTGTTTGTGATTTCTTTTTGTTGTACAACCCTTTGGGCCAATTGTTTTTGCCATGTTCTAGTAACTATCTCCACAATTCTCTGAGGGTCAGAGTCCTCTGGCTGCCATTCCAAGTGCTCTGCTTGTGATAACTGCATCCACCTGGCTTCTGAGGGCTATGTGCCACATCTGGTTCCTATTGTCTCAGGGTCCCATCTTCCCCATTGTCATTAGTGAGCCTAGTTCTATAATAGCATCTCCAATGATTAGCCCAGCCTAGAGACTCTTAGTGACACTGATGTCCTCTCATCTCACTCTCAACAGCAGATTTCTTACTACTTTGGGATATCCTCCAGGTCTCCCATGGAAGGTCATCATCCAGTAGGCTTTCCTAATGCACCCAGTGTGTCACCTCTAGTGCAGCCATTTCTCTGAATCTTCTATTCTCTTCTTCCATCCTCTACCATGGTAATTCTGGCATTTCTATCTCACTTGCTGTGGGCCATGATTTTCTTCAGTCTTCTAAGAAACATGCTGGCAGTATGTTCCCATGCTGTCATGGGATCTTGCTGGCGCATTATATCCTGAGAAACTGCTCCCACAGTGATAGTTTCTCCCTTTTCCCACTTTACATTTTGTTCTTGGTGATCCTACATCTTCAGAATGTAGTCCCAGGCATACCCTCCCTGCTGCTCCTGGTATCTGGTGGTGGTTCCATGACTCCCTTGCTCTATAGCAGTGGTTCTCCACCTTCCTAATGCCTCCTAAGGCTGCGGCCCTTTAATACAGTCCCTCATGTTGCAGTGACCCCCAACCATAAAATTATTTTCGTTGCTACTTCATAACTATCATTTTGCTACTGTTATGAATTGTAATGTAAATATCTGATATGCAGGATATTTTCATTGTTACAAAGGGGTCATGACCCACAGGTTGAGAACCGCTGCTCTAGAAGCACATTCTTCCCTCATGAGGCCCAGCTTGTCTCTGACTGGGTTATGCTGTGACCTTACCCTAGTTATTAGTCTAGTGGTCAGGGGGACAGATTCTATGGAAGGTGCATGTTGTTCCACAGGGGAGAGTCCTCTGCATCATCTTGAAGCAAGGTAGGAGTGCTAGCCCTGCTTAGGGGAAGATGGATCACTCCTGCAGTCCCAGAGCAAGCTGGGAATTCAAGATCTTGGAGTACATACACTTAGATATTCACATCCCAAGTGTCAGGGTCTCATTCTTTCCCAGCCAGAGTCCTGTCTTTGGCATCAAAGACCTGTCAAGTTTGTAAGTTCAACCTTCTTTGGTTATGCCTACTCCTAGACCTGGTCCTCCGGGTGCAGGAGATGACACTCTCTTTATAAGCTCCCAAGGAGGTCTTCTGGCTTTACAGTCAGTTTTAAATTGCTGATTAATCCTTTTCAATATTTTCTTATGTTTTTCAAAGTGTTAATTATCCTCAGCAAGAGCACCCAATAGCACTGTCCTTGTGGTTATTTCCCTCATATTTTTTAAACACCTGATGTATCATAACCTGTAATATTCCCTTCCACTGGAATATTATTATTGTTCACCACCAGTGAAAGGTTGTTTTTTTTTTTTTTTTTTTTTTAGAGACAGAGTATCACTTTGTCGCCCTCAGTAGAGTGCTGTGGCATCACACAGCTCACAGCAACCTCCAGCTCTTGGGCTTAGGCAATTCTCTTGCCTCAGCCTTCTGAGTAGCTGGGACTACAGGCGCCCGCCATAACTTCCGGCTATTTTTTATTGAAGTTTGGCTGGTGCTGGGTTCAAACCTGTTACCCTCAGTATCTGGGGCCGGCACCCTACTCACTGAGCCATCCACCAGAGAAAGTTTTAACAAGTTCCCTGCTACCTTGGCTACCTGTGTTCCACTACCACTGTTGAATCCTTACTGCCAGTTGATTAGGTAATGTAATTCCAGAATTCCATCTTAGCTTCTTTCTGGGATCACTACTGGTACCAACAGTCTTAGGCTGAGTTCCCCGGAAAGCAGACAGTGAGGTTAATATCAACACAGAAGTTTTTTAGGAAGTGCTCTCAACATCGACACTTGTGGGAGGGAAAGGAAGGAGTCAGGACTGTGTACAAGAAGAAGTTATTTGGACCATAGTGTAGTCTCAGTGAGACCTCAACCAACTCCATGGGAAGCTCTGAAGCTGGGTAACCCTTCAGGGTAGTCTCAAGTTGGGGCAAGGAGGCCAGGCCTTTAACCCCCATGCTGGCAATCATTGGATGGGGGCTTTCCCAGGAGGTGGTGTGATCTTAAGGGACTTGCCTTATTCAAGGAGATTCCCAAAGAGGACTGACAGCTGAGGGCTGTGGGGCACCTAGACAGAATCAGAGCACCTGCTACGACCATGATAATAACAGATACACAGACCTGACTACGACTACTCAATAAGGTAGCACATGCCACCTCTTCTCCACCCCCGTTCCTATCCTTAGCACTTAACATCTTCTAGCATAGTATATAATTAACCTACTACTCACATTTATTGTTTAATATCAATTTCCCCTGCTGGAATGTAAAATCAGAGAGGACAGAAATTTTTGTTCTTTTCTTTTACTAATGCATCCTAAGCACCTAGATAAGGACCTGGCATACAGTAGGGGCTGAAAAAAATAATTTGTTGAATAAATGAAGAAATAAGTACCCAACTAATTGGATTAGTAGGAGGATGAGATTGAGCAGATAAATGTGAAGTATTTAAACAGGCCAGATACACCGCAACCACCAGGTTATCTATTATTATCGTAGAGTTTAGAGTCTTAGACCAACATATCAATAATGATTGTCCCTGACCTGTGGAATTATAGGTAATTTTTATTTTCTTTGTTGAAATTTTCTAAACTTTCTGTGAGGAGCACATTTAACTTTGTGATCAGGAAAAGAAAAATGACAAATTACTAAATTTAAAGAAAATTTGGTTGAGATTTGTTGAATAGTAGAGAAAATAAAAATTTCTGATGGACCTCACCTCCCTCTGTCAGAAAGAGCAACTGATTTGACAGCAAGTTTCATATGGTCCTTCCTCAAGCTTGACCTCTACATGGTTGAGCACCTAGAACTGTACATGGCACAGAGCAAGCACTTGGCAAATATTTGTTTGAAATAAAAGACAGAGAAGATGACTGGATCAGGGGTGTCAGGAGGTATCTCTCTGTTTTACTATAGAAAGCAGCAATGTTAGACTGAGGGAGTTTTAAAATGCACATTTGGGATTCAGTTTTCCTAGCTGTCGAAAAGATAATAAATAGCTATTCCCTACTCTGAACTGTTAGTGACCTCTTAGAACTACTTCAAGAATAAATTATTTCAACACTATCCCTTTAAAAATCTCAGCTTTTTCTTAGTCTTTTCTGCAGAAATTAGCAAGCTGATTCTAAAATTTATGTGAATATACAAGGGACCCAGAATAGCCAAAATAATCTTGAAAAAGATGAATAAAGTTAGATGATTTATATTTTCTAATTTCAAAACTTACTACAAAGCTACAGTGTTTAAGACAGTGTGGTACTGGAATAAGAATAGACATAGTGGTTAATAGAATTAAATTGAGAGTCCAGAAATACACCCTCATCTAGGGTTAACTGATTTTCGATAAGGGTGCTAAGACAATTTAATCGGAAAAAATAGTCTTTTGAAGATACAGACGGAGGGTAGGTGTGGTAGCTCATGCCTGTAATCCTAGCACTCCAGGAGGCTGAAGTGGGTGGATTGCCTGAGCAAGAGTGAGATCCTGTCTCTAAAAATTAGCGAGGCATTGGGGTGGGTGCCTGTAGTCCCAGCTACTGGAGAGGCTGAAGCAAGAGGATCACTTGAGCCCAGGAGTATGAGGTTGCTTGAGTTATGATGCCACAGCACTCTACCAAGGGCAACTGAGTGAGACTCTGGCTAAAAAAAAAAAAAAAAAGATATGTGAAGGGGTCAGCTGGTCATCCTCAAGCAAAAGAATGAAGTTGGGCCCCTTACATCATACCATATACAAATTAATTAGAAATGGAGATCATGGAAGAAGCCCAAGTGTCCATCAATCCATGAATGGATCAATAAACTGTGGTATATGTACACCATGGAATACTATGCAGCCCTAAAGAAAAACGGAGACTTTACCTCCTTCATGTTTACATGGATGGAACTGGAA